>PVJS01012126.1:0-19517 GCA_004027185.1 Glis glis | reverse complement strand
ACACATCTTTTGAATTTGCTGGTGCTTGCTTTGTGACCCAGTATGTGGTCTATTTTGGAGAATGTTCCGTGGGCAGCCAAGAAAAATGTGTATTCAGGTGTTGTTGGTTGAAATAATCTGTATGTGCCTATTAGATCCATTTGGTCTATAGTTTTCTTTAGGTCTGAACAATCTTTATTCATCTTTTGTCCGGAGGATCGATCTAGTGGCGTGAGTGGTGTGTTGAAGTCTCCCAATATTATTGTTTTTGGGTCTATTTGGGACCTGATGTCCCGAAGACTTTGTTTTATGAATGTGGGTGTGCCCACATTTGGGGCATAAATGTTTACTATTATTATATCTTCTTATTGGATTGTTCCTTTTATTAGTAAGAAGTGACCCTCTTTGTCTCTTCTGATGTGTTTTAGCTTAAAGTCTGTTTGTCTGATATAAGTGTTGCTACCCCTGCTCGTTTTCGATCTCCATTTGAATGGTATATCTTTTTCCATCCTTTTACCTTTAGCATATGAGTATGTTTGGCTAGAAGGTGAGTTTCTTGTAAACAACATATAGTTGGGTTATGCTTTTTGATCCACATTGCCAGTCTATGCCTTTTAATTGGGGAGTTGAGTCCTTTGACGTTCAATGTTTTTATTGAGATATGATTTTGTTTCCTATCATTTTGAGCTGTATTTTCTATATGCTGTAGTGATAAATCTCCTTGTGTAGTTGCCTACCTGGTGGAGTTCACCTCTCCTGTGGTTCTGAAAATTGCTTGTTTTTCCTTCTTTGTGGTTTATTTCTTTTAGGATTTTCTCTAGTGTTGGTTTGGTCCTCATGAATTCTTTAAATATTTGTTTTTCATGGAACATTTTTATTTCTCCATCAATTTTATTTATTTATTTATTTATTTATTTATTTATTTATTTTTATTTTTTGTGGTACCGGGGATGGAACGCAGGGGCGTTCTACCTCCGCGCTATGCCCCCGGCCCTATTTTTTATACTTTATTTTGAAACCGTGTCTCACAAAGTTGCGAAGGACCTCACTAAGTAGAGAGAGAGAGAGAGAGAGAGACAGGGAGGGAGGGAAGGAGAGAGAACACTCGCTTGCGAGCACGCGCGAGCTGAGGCTGGCCGCGAACCCGGATCCTCCGGTCTCCGCCTCCCAAAGTACTGGGATTACAAGCGTGCGCCACCACGCCCGGCCAATTTTATTTATTTATTTATTTATTTATTTATTTACTTTTTTTTTGCGGTACCGGGGATTGAATCCAGAGGCAGTCTACCTCCACGATACACCTCCAGCCCTACTTTTTTATACTTTATTTTTGAAACCGTGTCTCATGAAGTTGCAGAGGGCTTCACTAAGTAGAGAGAGAGAGAGAGAGAGAGAGAGAGAGAGAGCTGAGGCTGGCTGCGAACCCAGATCCTCCGGTCTCTGCCTCCCAAAGTACTGGGAATACAAGCATGCACCACCATGCCTGGCTCTCCATCAATTTTAAATGATAGCTTTGCTGGATTATCAATTTTGGTTGGAAGTTGTTTTCTTCCAGGGTCCAGAGTACTTCATACCAATCCCTCCTGGCATTCCTGACTTGGGTTGATAAGTCTGGGGTGATTTTTATTGTTTTGCCCCTGTATGTCACCTGTTCTTTTGTTCTTGCTGCTTTTAGGATTCTTTCTTTGGCCTCTATGTTAGTCATTTTAATTACTATGTGGTGTGGGGAGGTCCTTCTTTGGTCCTGTCTTAATGGTGTTCTATATGTCTCCTTGTGTGAATATCCAAATCTTTTATTATGTTTGGAAAATTCTCTGAAATTATTTCTTTGAAGAGGTTTCTTATACCCTTGGTCTGTGCTTCTAAACCTTCTTCAATGCCTTTTATCCTTAGATTAGGACGCCTTGCATTGTCTTGTGTTTCTTGAATGGCCAGGGTGTGTTGTTGTAATATCTTCTCTATATCATTGACTGTGTTCTCAGTTTTGAATGAGCTGTCTTCCAGGAGTGATACCCTATTTTCCATGTGGTCGAGCCTACTAGCATTGGTTTCTATTGCAGTCTTTAATTCGTTTATTGACTCCTTCATTCCGTTCAGAGTTTCTTTCTGATTCTTCCTTAGAACCTCAACTTGCTCCTTCATCTCTTATACGTTTTCTTTTAGGCCTTTCATCGTTCTGAAAATCAAAATTCGGAATTCTCCGTCTTGCATTTCCTGCGGGTCAGAGTCAGTAATCTCACTTGTTGATGCATTGTGGGTGTTTCTTGTTTTCTCACTGTTCCTCATTCTTGTATTTTTGGTGTTTTCCATTTTGTCTTTCTGTTGCCTCTGCATCATCTTCCTTTCTGTGTATAAGACATCTTGATAGTCCCTGTAGTCCCAATTGGGTCAGTACGCTGCAGGCTTTGGTTTCCTTTTTTCTGGTTGGCTGGGTCATGGTATTGTATGTGTGTGGGGGTATGCAGGCTCCGGAGCTCGGGTGTTGGCACGTAAGCAGCACTTCGAGGTGCAGTGTTGAGTGTGGGCACTGAGGCGCGGGTGATGGTTCCGGTAGGTGCCCGGTTTCTGAGGTGTGTGTGCTGGGGGTCGCCCGGGCCCCAAGGGATGCACTCGTGCTCTGGGTCTCAGGCAACGTCGCTGGAGCATGCCCAGGCTCTGATGCGCTGCACTGAGGATTTCGTATGGGCCCTTGGGGATTGCAGGGTCCAGGAATCGAGTAACAGCACCTAGGGGTGCACAGGCTCTGAGGCATAGCACACAGGATTGCGCATGGGTCCCAGGGGGTAGCGTGTGCTCCTGGATCTTGGGTGGCAGTGCTGGAATGTGCCCTGGCTCAGAGACAGCCCGGAGAGTCTCGCAGGAGGATGCCGGGGTCTGGGGCTGGGTGCAGGGGCTGCCGCGCTGGAGGATTCTGGTGTCCGGGGCCAGGTGCAGGGGCCACTGAACTGCGCGGGAGGATGTCATGGTCCAGGGCCTGGCACAGGGGCCTCCAGGGTGACACGGGAGGACACCGGGGTCTGGGGCCGGGTGGGCGCAGGGGCCCCCGAGGTGATGTGGGAGGATGCTGGGGCCCGGGGCCTGGCGCAGGAGCCGCTGGGGTGACGCTGGGAGGACACTGGGGTCTGGGCTGTGTGCAGGTGATGCTGGGGTGACGCAGGAGGACGTCAGGGTCTGGGGCCAGGTGCAGCGGCTGCCGGAGTGATGCGGGCAGACACTGGGCTCTGGGGCCTGGCACAGGGACCGCTGGGTCATGCATGAGGACGCTGGGGTCCAGGGCCGGGTGCAGGGGCCACTGAGGTGATGCGGGATGATGCTGGGGTCTGGAGCCTGGCACAGGGGCTGCCGGGCCGTGCAGGAGGATGTTGGGGTCCGGGGCCTTGCGCTGGGGTCGCTGGGGTGACACGAGAGGACACCGGGGTCCAGTACCTGGCCACATTGATGGATTTTATTTATGTTTTTTTTTTTTTTTTTGCGGTACCAGGGATTGAACCCAGGGGTGTTATACCTCCGCGCTACATCCCCGGCCCTATTTTTTATACTTTATTTTTGAAACCGGGTCTCACGAAGTTGTGGAGGGCCTCACTAAGTAAAGAGAGAGAGAGAGACAGAGAGAGACAGAGAGCTGAGGCTGGTCGCGAACCTGGATCCTCCGGTCTCCGCCTCCCAAAGTACTGGGATTACAAGCGTGCGCCACCACGCCTGGCTCACATTGATGGATTTTAAAGTGTGGTGTTTCTCTCTCTCTGTCCCTCTCTCTCTCTCATCTCCCTCTTTCCATACTTGCTCTTTCTCTCATCTCCCTCTTTTCATACTTGCTCTTTATTTGTGGCTGTCTTTATACTTAAAAAAAATATTTTTTTGGTGGTATTTGGGACTGAGCCTCTGAACTACATTCCCAGCTCTATTTTATTCTTATTTTGAGACAGGGTCTTAGTTGCTAAGAATCTTGCTACATTGCTGAGGCTGGCCTCAAACCTGAGATCCTCCTGTCTCAGCCTCACAAGTACTGGGATTATAGGCATGAGCCATCATGCCTGGCTGCATTTATATGGTTTAATATCTTAAAATATTCTCTTTATGGAATCAGGACTCCATAAAATGGGTATATAATCACCACATGAGTAAACAATATATCACAATTATAATAATTACTCAAGACATGTAAAGATGACTTAAGGAGCTTAAATAGCCAGGTTGAAAAAGATAAGAATTTGATGTGTATGTGTGTGTGTGTGTGGGGGGCGTAATACCCTATTGCTAGTTCTTCCAGAAGCATGTCTTATAAAGTAGATAATTTGTTCAAAACAACATTTTGCATATAGAGGAAGAATTTTGCTTATATTGCCTATAACAAGCCAAATGAGACTTGTAAAAACAAGAGCATAATACTTTGGTAAATCACAATTAGATACAATTTGGGAAATTAGGATTTTGAAAATTAAAAGCCATGAATATTCAAAAAGAGAATTTCTTACAGTTATATAAAAAAGAAGAGTACTAACATTTTTATTTTCTACAGAAAAATAATCTCGTATTTGTCAAAAAGAAAATTGTAATGTTAATTTAATGGTTTTGTGTGACTGCCATATTAGGGGCAGCCTATTATGCTTAAGAGAACAGTATTAAAGAACAACATCGCCGGGCGTGGTGGCGCATGCTTGTAATCCCAGTACTTTGGGAGGCGGAGACCGGAGGATCCGGGTTCGCGGCCAGCCTCAGTTCTCTCTCTCTCTCTCTCTCTCTCTCTCTACTTAGTGAGTCCCTCCGCAACTTTGTGAGACCCGGTTTCAAAATAAAGTATAAAAAATAGGACTGGGGGTGTAGTGCGGAGGTAGAACGCCCCTGGGTTCAATCCCCGGTACCGCAAAAAAAAAAAAAAAAAAGAACAACATCCTCTATTCATCATGATAATCTTGTAAGGCAAGTACAGGAAAACTCACACTGACTCTACTTGTTAGGTGAGCAAATAAATACATGCATTTCTAAATTAAAACTACTCTGAGATTCCATCTAACCCTAATCAGAATGGCAATCATCAACAAGTCAAACAATAATAAATGCTGGTGAGGATGTGGGGAAATAGGGACTCTTCTACACTGTTAGTGGGATTGCAAATTAGTACAACTGCTATGGAGATCAGTGTGGAGAGTCCTCAGAAAACCAGGATTGGATCCACCATATGATCCAGGTATACCATTCCTGGGTATTTTACCAAAGGGACTGAAATCAGAATATTATAGTGATACATGCATATCCATGTTTATAGAAGTACAATTCATAATAGCCAAATTATGGAACCAGCCTAGGTGTCCATCAACAGATGAATGGATTACAAAATTATGGGCTATACATACAATGGAATTCTACTCAGCAATAAAGAAGAACAAAATTGTGTCATTTGCAGGAAAATGGATGGACCTGGAAGACATTATGTTAAGTGAGATTAACCAGTCACAGAAAGTGAAGGGTCATATGTTCTCATATGCAGAAGCTAAGGAATAATCTGGATACAAGAAGGACTTTTTTTTTTAATGGTTCCACGTACAATTTTTCTTTTTTTTTAATGTGGTGCATTGGAGTCTTACATCGCAATGAATATTTGATGTTAACATACATGCACACAGCTCTTAGTGTCCCCCCCTTCCTCCCCCCACCCGTATGAAGTACCAAGAATGATGTTGTATATTTTCACATGTACATATTGTTTATGATAGTAATTCCATTAATTCATTTCTTTCTTGTCCTCCCCCTTCCCTTGTACCACTTCCCTTGTTCCGCTGAGGGTTCTCCATTATCAACCAGAGTCCCTTGTGTGACCCTACTACTCCATAGGTTGCACATATTAATGAAAACATATGTCCCTTCTTTTTTTGTGATTGACTGATCTCACTTAACATAATGTTCTCCAAATCCTTCCACTTTATTGCAAATGATGTTATGTTGTTCTTCTTTATTGCTGAGTAGAATTCCATTGTGTGTATTTCCCACAATTTTGTAATCCACTCATTTGTTGATGGATACCCAGGTTGGTTCCATAATTTGGCCACTGTGAATTGTGCTGCTATGAACATGGGTATGCATATATTACTGTAGTTTTCTGGTTTCAATCCCTTTGGTATGATACCCAGTAGTGGTATAGCCGGATCATATGATGGGCTATACCACATATTCCCAGTTTTCTGATGAATCTCCACACTGATCTCCATAGTGGTTGAACTAGTTTGCAATCCCACCAACAGTGTAGAAGAGTCCCGATTTCCCCACATCCTCACCAACATTTGTTGTTGTTTGACTTCTTATTGCTTGCCATTCTAATTGGGGTCAGATGAAATCTTAGAGTAGTTTCGATTTGCATCTCCCTGATTGCTAATGATGTTGAACATTTTTCATGTATCTATTGGCCATTTGTATCTCATCTTTCATTTAAGTGTCTATTCATTCCAGTTGCCCACTTCTTGATCGGATTATTTATTTTCTTAGTGTAAAGCCTTTTAAGTTCTTTGTATATCCTAGATATTAGACCTCTGTCAGAGGGATAGCTTGCAAAGATCTTCTCCCATTCTGTAGGCTTTCTCTTTAGGCTCTTGATAGTTTCCTTTGATGAACAGAAGCTTTGTAGTTTAATTTTGTAGAAATGAACTTATTAATTCTTGTTTTAATTTCCTGTTCTTTGGAGGTCTTGTTGAGGAAGTTTCTACCTGTGCCTATATGTTGGAGTGTTGAACCTATGCCTTCTTCTAATAATTTCACAGTCTCTGGTCTAACTTCCAAGTCTTTAATCCATCTCGAGTTGACTCCTGTGCAGGGTGAGAGGTAAGGATTTAGTCCCATTTTTCTACAGGTAGATAACCAGTTTTCCCAGCACCGTTTGTTGAAAAGACTGTCCTTTCTCTAACGTATGTGTTTAGTACCTTTGTCAAACAAGAAGGACTTTAAATAAGGAAGGAGAAACTCCAGTGAAGCAATGGAGGGAGTGTAAGGGCGGGTGTGTGGGAGGAGAATTAATGAAGGAAACACTTCCACTGACATTATGTACATCTGTGAAATTACCAAGGCCAATCTCAATATCCTGTATGAGGAAGGAGGGAATGGGGAGGGAGCCAGATGAAAGCCCACCAAGTGCTTATGTTCCTATCCCTCAGCACTATATTATGATATAAGACTACAATGCAGTAATAGTATATATATATATATATATATATATATATATATATATATGATATTATGAAAAGCTTTATGATAATAAATGCAGCCATTTAAATAAATACATGCATTTCAAAGGAGATGTGATACAACGGTCGTAATTCCAGGTATGAACTAATGATCTAGCTCACCAGAGAGCAGTTGTAATTTGAAGTTGATTTGGTTATCTTAATCAGGAACTCTGATAAGTGGTTTTACTATCACTGCAGGATACTTGTTTCTAGTGCACTCCTCCCTCATCCTAGGCTTATGGCTGTACAGCTAGTGACTATACTTCATTGCTTCCTTGAAGCTATGTGTGACTTTGAGGCTACGTTTGAGTTAATGGGATGTGAGAGCTGTTGTTGCCCCAGTCTTTGGCTCTTTCCTCCTCCCTATTTTCTGGAAAATGTATAGGTCCCTTGCCTTGCTTTGCCCAAGCAGATAGGGGTGATATGACATAGTTGGGAATATAAAGAAGCTGGGCCTGTGAGTGACCATGGAACTGAGCTTCCCTTTGGCTTTACTGACCAATCTGCTGTGGGAGAAATGAACTTCTGCTCTACTTAGTCATTGTATTACTGGCTTCTTTATTACATCTACTTAATTAATACAGCTATTAAATATATTTCTTTGTGACTATTAGAAGGTCCTGAAATTGATATACAGAAAACTAACAGCAAATTATTAAAGTCAGTATGTCTAAAAGTACAAAAAATAATAAATTAGAAAATAACGAATATTCTCCTGTATTTAGTTTATTTTTGGAAGATAATTCATCAATACCTTTTAAAACAAATGTTTGAAGAATTTCTGTGACTGGATTTTATTCATAAGAAGAATTTCTTTTCAACTTCTTTTTAACAAGGGACATATTCTAGGGAAGAGAGAAGATAGTAAATAATTTTTTTTTTTTGGTGGTACTGGGGATTGAACACAGGGTCATTCTACCTCTGAGCTACACACCCATCCCTTTTTATATTTTTTTAAATTTTGAGACAAAATCAAACCTTAACTCCTCCTGTCTCAGCCTTCCAAGTACTGGGATTACAGGAGTGTGCCACCATGTCCAGCTAATAAATTTTAAAATGTGTGCTAGAATTTCTGATTTTGGGAGACAGACCTTGGGGTGACTCCTGTTCAGTCATGTCACTATTTAATCCCCTCCCTTTGAGTAGGGGCAGACTTGTGTGAAGATATGAAGGATGGGAAAGAAGATGGGATGTTCATGGTTATGGTACTTTATATTAGACTCTGTCTCAGTGGACTGTAGATCAAGCTTCTGCTGCTGGCTTTGAAAAAACAGCTATGTCTGTGGAGGGCAGCTCGTGGCAGGGAACTTTAGTGATGAATTCTCAGACTTAGTGTGGACTCCTGCTGATAGCTGGCAAGAAGTAGGGCCTTTGTTTATATGGCTACCAGGAACTGAATTCTGACCATGACTAGGATAAACTCAAAATCTCATCCTTCCCCTGTGATTTTTCCAAATGAGAACACGTCAGGTCTCCACTTGAATGCAGCCTTGTGGGAAACCCAGCTAAGCAGAGCCTGAACTCCTGACCCACAGAGACTGTTAGACCATGGGTATGTGTGGCTGTAGGGGGCCAAGATGGTGGTAAGATTTTACACCACATTATCAGTACTGAGAGTGAGGCATTTTATGAGAAAGCAAAACAAAACAAACAAAAACAAAAAGAAAAAAAATCCCCAAACCCCAACCCAAACAAAGCAAAAACCAAATCCCCACCAATCCAACACACTGCCTTGCTCACTCAGTTTTGGATCTCCATGGATAAAATTCTTGCTCGTTCCCCTTGAATTATTTTCTGAAAGCTTTAGGATAAATACAATAGAATCATTCACTAAAAATAATTGAATTATAAAACAACAATAAAAACAAAACAGCTCATCTCATGTTACATCTCCATCTGGATAGTCACTTTTAATAGATGGACTTTTTTTTCTAATCGGCTCTTCTTTTAAAAAAAATAGTCATCTGTACAACAAAATTATTTTGACCTATTTTTGCTTGCCTTTTTAAATTAGCTATGGCCATTTGATGCAGCTAATTATAATAATAAAGATGGGGAGAAAAGTAAACATTTGTAGTCTGAGAAAATTCTGTTCTAACAGTTTTTAAGAAATTGCTTGTATATTTTTGTACTTAGAAATTATGTAAAAAGAGACATTTATCTTAAGAAACTGTAGACATAAAACTGTTTATAATTAGATACAATTAAACTTTGAAAATATCTCACTAAATTAACAACTGGTAGCTTGGAGGTTTGGAATGTTATTAATTTATAAAAATTAAGAAAATTTTTTCTATCCCTTGGTAAATATCAAAACTCATTATTCTCTAAGGGCATGTCTGCATAATGGCAAAACCTTGTTTTAGTATAAATGCAAATGGGGGCAGAGGCAAGTGAAATGCCTGGGTGTGAGTTTTTATTAAGTTTCCCTGCAGATTCTGATATTCTCTCAAGTTTGAGATCTGTGGGTTTACTTAACCTCAGCTTGGTAGGTCTGCTGTGAAAACTAAAGGTTTCTGGTGATTCTGTAATTAAAAGAACCTGTTCCTTTCCACCACCTTTTAAATGAAATTTGCTTCCTCAAGTTCCAAGAATTCTCAATAATTGATATATATTATGTCTATGATTAGTAAGCAATGACTTTAAGTTCCTAGAAAATAAGAGATGTAAAAGAATGGGAAGGAAAAATTCAATGTTTGTGCACACGTGTGTGTGTGCGCGTGTGCAGGCAAGTATTGATTGATGGGTGCCTCTCAATAGAAGAAATAATAATTAAATGCTGTAGCCAAAATATCCTTGCTTAGTTGTCTAACACGTACACAATCATCCAGGCTCCATTGAGTTATCACCTTCCCTATGAAGTATCCTTCCTTCCTTAGGAAAACCAGGCTCCACTTGCTCTCTGCTCTCAGAACGCCCTATAACCACCGCTCCCACAGGCATCCTACCGTCAGGTAGGCTGAGCCATTCGAAGGTAGGACTTTCACCTTGTCTGCCCGTGGTTCCCTGAGTCCCTAGCACAACTAGAACAGGTTCTTGACATATGGCAGAAATCGGAATTGGGAAGTGGTCGGAAGGAGTACAAGTTGAAAAGTATGTGGGTAAGAAGGAAGAGAGGGCATATGGGGGCTACCACAAGCTTTGATAATGTCTTTGCTCTATTTATGTGTTTAGAGTTTATTGCCTGTGGCTCTTTCTCCCACGCATTTCCCCCCATTCCCCTTTATTTACGTTTTATCTTGACATACTGATATTTAAGATTTTAATATTGATGAGTGTTATGGTTGGGATTGAAGATGTCCCCCAACACCTTATGTGTTAGACAAGGCTGCCATGTTGAGAGGCAGGATGTGGTTGGAGGTGGGCCCCTGGAGGTGTGGCCAGGGACAGTGTTTTCCCAGGCCCACTGTTGCAGTCTCTCTCTCTCTCTCTCTCTCTCTCTCTCTCTTTCTCTCTCTCTCTCTCTCTCTCTCTTTCTTTCTGGTTCTTACTGCCATGAATTGAGAGCAGCTGCCCTTCCTTTGCCACACCTGAGCTCTGCAATGACCACCAAGCCTAGCACAGGCTGAAATCTCTGGAAGAGTGAGCAAATAACAATCCTTCTTCCTCCAAGTTGTGTATGTCAGGTGTTTTGGTCACAGCGGCGAAAATGCCAACTAAAACAATGAGGTAGCACCCAATCTCTGCTTGCCTTATGATAAAGTGTTTATGAATGCTCTTCTTAATGTTGATAAAATTGTTTAAAATGTAGGTGTAATCATAATTCCCCTCTTTAGTCCTTTACTTAATAGTAAAAGTAGATGTACCCATGTCCTAATGTGGACATGGATATATGAAAATAAAGTCTCTTAAGAAGGCAAGAGAAATTGACATTCGCTGAGCATTTATCATATCCTAGGCACTATGTTGAAAAAAAGTACCTAGCTTATTTCATGTAATCTATCACCCTTTAAGGTAGGTATTATTTTCCACCAAGGAGAATGCAATATTAAAGAGGCTTTGAAATAGCCCCAAGTCTTGCAGCTATTGAATATAGGAGTCAAAATTTGAATGCAGACCTGTTCTACCAAATTCTTGTGACCTGCATCCTCAATAACCTGGACTGAATTTATTTGTAAGGGCTAGATTGGCCCCTGCAGAGCTATACAAGCACTTTAACATACCAGAAAGGCTACATCTACGGTGGGGAGGACTTTGCCTAATTTTTCTATTTTGTTTTGCAATACTTTGACTATTTTAGCACTTCATTTTCATACCAGTCACCACCTTACACCAAGGATAATCCCCAAATCCTTGACCACAGAATATTTCTCATATCTAAAGTTCCCCCATTTTTACTCTCAAAGTATTGCCTTATGTTGTAAAATATATTAAGGTATTTAGGTTCCAATGTTTCAATTTGACAGTAATTTTATTAATATCCATGATTTCCCTACATATGAGGATTTAGCTGATGTACAGCAATCTATTTTCCAATCTTACTGATCATTTCAATATAATCTCTGAAATAAACCTGAGTTCAAGTAAGACTACTTTCCATTCCCTGAAGAAATCAAGTTGGGTTTTTTTTTTGTCTGTATATCCTTGCTCACCCACTTTTTCTGGAACACCTTTAAATCTGTACCTGTATATCCATTTTCAAGATACTGTGTATCTTTTGAGGACCAACCTGAATATACTCATTCTCCTGCATTGAGTAAAACTTGGGAAGAAGATGCTGAGGCTTAGTAGGGATCCCATTTTCTACAGTACAATAGAGAAAGATATTGACCTGGCAGGTGGCAGAGATGGCCTAAGGCTCAGTGTCTGAAGGGCAAGAAAATACCAAATATGTTTTAAACAAGGTGTAGAAAATCTAGGTGGTTTCCATCTTTGAAGACTAGTGGGATTACAATGGATTTGGGAGGTATTGAAAATAGAATGAGCCTGCTTGCCAAAGAGATGGAAATATAGAGATACACCTCAACCCTCTGAAAGAATGGTTGCTAACAATTAGTCTTCAGATCATAGTAGCTGGGATTCAGGGGAATCTCAGTCTATAAAGGAACTTAGCTATAAGACAGGGTAACTAGGCAAGTGACGGAGAAAGAAATGTAATACATGTTTAGTCCCAGGGACAGGGACAAACAAAGAGATGAAAAGAGAGTACTGAAATTGAGAGATCATGCTAGCAAACATCTGGTTTGTATATTAATTATTTGCCAGTAGTCCATTAAAGATTTATTCAGTACCATTCATGCATCAGGAACTAATCTAAACTAAAATGAATAAAACAAAGTTCTTTTTTTTTTGCAGTACTGGGGATTGAACCCAGGGGCATTCTACCTTTGAGCCACCTCCAGTCCTATTTTTTTATTTTTTATTTTGAAACAGGGTCTCACTAAGTTGCAGAGGGCCTCACTAAGTAGCTGAGGCTGGCAGCGAACCCCGATCCTCTAGTCTCAGCCTCCCAAGTACTGGGTTTACAAGCGTGCACCACCACACCCAGCTAAAATACAGTTCTGTAAGGAAGAAAGATAAATATTAAGGATGCATATTATTCAACAAATGGACATTGAATGAACATCATTGGTAGTTCTACCTAACAGTGACTCAGATCTCATGCACTGAGACGTTGCAAAGGACTGAAGAAACCCTATCTGCCTTCTTCCAGCTTCCTGAGTTACAGCTCCCTGGTGAGGAGCAGTTGGCACTAGGCACTTGCCTGGGTAATGTTTCCATGGGCTACTCATGTTTACTCATAGGGATGGCTTGGCAAAACCCTTTGAATAGTTAGAGATGAAGAAGGGTGGGGGACCAAGGGAATTGGAATCAAGTTGGAATTCAAATTCCAGTTCTGGTGATGAGAATTCCATTAACCAATGGATTCTGATATGAGGCTTCTGACCCATTTCCCACCTTGATTGATCCCATGGCAGAATATAGGGTCCATTTAACGTGCCGGGGAAGGAATTGTGGACATGGAGGTCTCAGTTGCAAGGGAGCTGGAGTGGGCAGAGGAACAAAGACAGAATTTCTGTCCCTTTCTCCATAAGGCTTTTACCAATCACCCAAGCAGGCATGATGGCTTCTCACACTTTGTTTACAAACATTAGCTATTTTCCCAATTCAACTGTAACTCAGCAGTGCCTGAACCTCAGTGTTATAAGGTCAATAGACTTGGGGGCAAGTGGGAAATTACTCCTATAGCACCAAAGGGGTTTGGGGGAAACTTGCTTAACTTCAAATATTTGTCCTGGGGAGCTGTCAGGTAGTGTAGACTCAGTGCTCAATTAGAACAAATTCAGATGTCGTTAATGCAGGGTCCCCAGGAGGGTGGGGCATGAACGGTGCATACCGGGAAGTAGGCAAGGTGGAGGTGGTTGCTTTCCTGAGAGATTTGCTTAACACGGTGGGGGCCCTTAGTCAGAGATTATTCAGGGAAAAGGAAATAAGAGCTAGGCAGGATATGTAGACCTCACTCAAGCTATGTACCTTGAAGGGTGAGTCCCTCATTTTAAAGAAATAATACTGAATTATTGATTGATTGCATGTTTTTAGAACATATTTATTTCTCTCTCATGTCCACTTTGCTGTTTTGAAACTGGATTTTGAGTGGAGAAAGCAGGTGGAGCACAGAATTAAAATGAATGGAAAACTGGGGTCTGGCTGCACACTGGCATTCCTTCCTGGCATATGGGTCCAGGCTTCCTTTGGGTTAAGAGGGCCTGTGGGGCCATGTGAGCAGGCAGTGTCTCGCTCCTGCTCAGCCCCATCCTCAGCTCCAGCTGCTTCCCTCCTTGCTTCAACCGTAGCTTCCTTCCAGACAGGCCTTTGCACTTACTAGGTCCCTTGCCCTGAAAGCATTTCCTGCAAATGTCCACACAGTTCCTTCCTTTACTTTGTTCAGGACACGGCTCCTCGAGGGTAGCACTTTACCTTGTTTCATCCATTGCCATCTTCTTAGGGCCTAGAACTGTGCCGACACAGAGAAGATGCTCCACAAATCCTGAATGAATCATTGTGTGGTGACCGACACTTAGATCTAAGATACAGCTGTTTATCAAGACCTGCTCACGGTGGACCAAGCTGCTCGTCATTGCTTCTGTCTTAGGATTGACCTATGAAAACTAAGAGGCCTGAACCTGCTTTGCGGGGTTGGAGTAGCAGAGGCAGAGGAAACAAGGGGGAGTGGCACACTGCATCATTGCTTAGGGTACACGCATGGCTTTGGTCTTTACACTGACAGAGCATAAGCACCTTGAAGGTGCTTAGATCACACTGAAGGAACCTTATTTGCAGCTAGCCCAAGGTTGTCCATATATGGACATTCAATGGCATTAATTAAATAAATGAATGATTTGATATTCAAATTACAAGGCTACAGGGTTGAGAATGATGTAAGAATATCCATAATGACTTCCTTAAAATTATAACTGGAGTTAAGATTTATTATAACAGGAACTGTTCTTTTTTTCTGTGTGCGGTACTAGGGATGGAATCCAGGGGTGTTCTACCTATGAGCTACACCCCTAGCCTTATTTTATTTTTATTTTGAAACAGAGTCTCACTAGGTTGATCAGAGTCTCACTACTTGCTGAGGCTGTCCTTGAACCTGCGATCCTCATGTCTCAGCCTCCCAAGTACTGGGATTACAAGCATTCACCACCACACCCAGCTCTAATAGGAACTATTCTTAAGTCATTTCATAACTTAGAAAATCGTAGTGTTGACCTGAAACATAAGCCAACGTAATTTCAGTCAGATAAATGGAATTATCTGATTTTCCCAGGACTGTGAAAATTAAATGAGCTAACATAGGGTATGCATTTAAAGCCCCTGGGTGCTGGGCGTGGTGGCATACACTTGTGATCCCAGTACTTGGGAGGCTGAGACTGGAGGATCCGGGTTCACAGCCAGCCTCAGCTACTTAGTGAGGCCCTCCGCAACTTAGCGAGACCCTGTTTAAAAATAAAGAATAAAAAAATAGGGCTGGGGGTGTAGCTCGGAGGTAGAATACCCCTGGGTTCAATCCCCAGTACTGCAAAAAAAAAAAAACCCTAGGTACATACTAGGACACTAGTGTTGAGTAGCGATTACTATTAGTGGTACCAGTAGTGTCAGTAACGATGATGCTTAACTGTAGTCTCTCTCTCCCTCCATCCCTCCCTCTCGCTGATGCCTCTCAGATAGCAAATCTCTTACAGCATGAACCATATACTATATTTCTATGCACAAAGAAGAGACACAATACAAATCTATTGAATAAATGAATTAATTATTCCACTTGAAGGCATTTTCTATCTGTAGAATAAAACAAACAATTATGCTTCTTTTGGAATGTTGCTGTTCCTACTATTTGCAGTAGGAGGTGGAGAAGGGAAGAACAGCATAGCTTCTTGATGAGGAGTGTGGACTTTAGGATACGACATTGCTGAGTCCCACTTGCAAACTACATTTCTATGGAAAGGTTTTTAAATCTTTCTAGGACCTCAGCTTCCTTTTCAGTAAATGGAAATAACAATTACTTCTTAAGATTGACTTGAGGATTGAGAAAGAATTGTGCAAAATGCATAGCATGTAACTTATGTGCACATCGTATTGCCAATCATAACTTTCCAATCACAGTGATTATTATAATCCCTTGGCAATCCAAAGTTGTATCTGATAAGAGATACAGAAACTTAATGACCTTAACATATGACATACCTTTTCCTTCCTATTATAGTT
Source organism: Glis glis (assembly GCA_004027185.1). NCBI lineage: Eukaryota > Metazoa > Chordata > Mammalia > Rodentia > Gliridae > Glis > Glis glis. The sequence continues at coordinate 3,615 of PVJS01012126.1, read as the reverse complement.
TATGGAGTTAAGGACATTGATATTGAAACAGGGTAAGTCAGTAGGGATGTCTTCTTCATTCATCTGGAAATGCATCATGCTCTATTTGGGGCCCACTCTTGCATTCTTGTCTTGTATTATTATGAAGAATTTCACTGTTTGGTTTCTAGCCCACAGATTAAGCTAGGAGTTTGTGGGAGACTGGGTCTCTGATTGTGTTATAGCCCCGGCTGTGTCAGGGACTCTTCTTTGTGTTGAGCATCCTGGTGCTGCAAAAGTAAGAGTGAACTGTAGGCTGCGTGTTCTAAATTAAGGCCCCAGTCTCCCCATTCCTGTTAGCAGTGGACCCACAGACTGGTCTCTAGGCCATCTGTGAAGCAATTTCCTTATGTGTAAAATGAACACAGTATCCAAGTGCTTTCAAAGGCTTGTGTGAAACGAAAATGGGTTAATGTATGTGTAAGTGCTTTGTAAGCTGTCTAGTGCTGCGCAATTATAAGGTAGTATATGGGTAATAAATCGACAATGATTTATTGATTAATGCCAGAGTGACTGACTGATTTCATTGCCACCTAAGATGCCTAGCATGTTACATATATGTAGTATTTTCACAAATGTAAGAACCTGAGTTCAAAGACATTTTAAAAAAAATGATTACTTTGGGAAAACAATCTCAAAGATACATAATGTTCCCTTATCTTAAATCTTACATGTAAGATAAGGGAATTATCAAAATGTCAAGATATATGATTACAATGCACCAATAAATAAAAACAAATAAAATAAAATAACCATCTATATTAAAAAAAAGATAAGGGAATTATCTTAAAAATAAGATTTTATTTTTGGTTATTCATCATCTTTGAAATTTCTGCTTATTTCATGATAACATTAAGGAAAAATAACTAGTTTGTGGTTCAGCTGTATCTTCAAGTTGAGGGCTGTGAGAGAATATTTACTAACTCTGATGACTGGGGCATACCAAAAGATACAATTGGGTCTTTTATCAAGAACTCTCAATGGCCAAGATCAACAAAGAAAACTGTGGCAGCCACTTTCCCAGCAATCATTTCAGAGACACTAGATTGTCACCACTGACTGAGTGCCTCAAGTGGCAGAGGAATCAGATGTAATTGAATGATTTTGCTACCCGCAGATTTTTAGGACTGTTAGTAGGGAGTAAAATTTGCAATTTTTCTCCTGCATAAAAATCCAATAGTAATGTAACAAAGAAGCCTTTACTATAACAAAATGTCAAATCAATGTTGACAATGTTGATTTAGTCAACATGGGAGTAACTCTGTTGATGAATTTTATATCTCTCTCTCTATATATGCTTTTATTGGTACATTATAGTCTCACATCATAATGTAGTTCACAGTGATAGTGACATATATGCACACAGCACTTGGTGAATTTTCCCCCAGCTCCCTCCCCACTCCCTGCCTTCCCCATATAGGATATTGAGATTGGCATGAATTTTTAAGGCCAACATTTTTTTTATATCCGTTGTCTTACCTTAGTTATTAAATTCCCACTATAGCTCTCTGTGCTTAGTGAGGGTTATTATATGCTAAATGACTTACTTGGCTAACAATAAAATGAGATTACTTAAAACATTATTTCAGGGCAGAGGGTCACATACCACTGAAGAAAAGAAAAAATCCTGAAAATTAAGAACTATGGAAGCATCAGCATCTGCTTTTCTAGATATGAGAATTAAAGCATCAAATGATATATCAAGCAAAAAATGTTTCTATTTGAATAACATCATGCATACACAAAAGACAGACATACAAAGTAAGCCTCAATATAGCCAGTATTTGGATTCCAATATTTTCAAGATTTTGCCATTTGGGCTTTCTCTATCTTCCTTCATCCTTCTTTCTCTTTCTTCCTCTCTTTAGATTGCTGAAGATTTTTAAAGCAAATCTCAGTTCTCACGCTATTTTTTCCTTATATACTTCAATCTGCATCTCTACAAAATGTGAACTTTTCCCAGTGTTACAATTCTCATATCACATGTAATGAATGAAACCACCATAGTTTCTTTGTATCATTTAGTAGTAAGTCCACACCAAATTTCCTAGACTTTCTCAAAAATGCCTTTTTGTATTTGACTTGTTTGAATCAGAATCCAAACAATGTCCACAAATTACATTTGGTTGTTTTAGCTCTTCATCTACCTTGATTCTTCCTCTCTCATTTTTCCATGCAGTTGATTTGTTATCTTTTTCACATTTTGTATTTGTCTGCTTGCTCCCCTGTGGCATCATTTAATTTACTCCTCTATCTCCCATAAGTTCTATCACTAGAAGCCCGTTCTAGGAGGTAGGACAGATTTAGGTGCATGTTCTCTTTTGGGGCGGGGTGACTGAGATACTTAATAGAAGATGCTGTTGTCTTCATGTTACATTATATCTGGAGGAACCACATTTCTAATTTTCTACTTCTAATGGGATAACCAGAACTTGTCCATTGGGAAGTTTTAATCTACTTTTCATCTAATGGTTTCGTTCACTGCTGATTATTTTGTTAAGGATTGCACAATGGTGATTTCTAATGCTATCATTCCTCTCATAAGTATTTGCTGAAATTCATCTAAGAATAACTTCCTGACTTAATTTAGGGCTATTTGGAAGGCAAGATAGATGACTATTTCTTTTTCTTCCAATTGTCAATTTTCAGAGTAACTAGTGCTCTAGTTATCCCTAATAATGAACAATGGGATTTTATCTCTCTTGTCATTAATTCAGAGGTCTTGATATATTCATGTGTATCAAAAATGTAGTCATAATTTTAGACTTACACACAAAAACTGCAAGGCTAGTACAGAGAGTTTTCACAAATTCCATACCTAATTTTCCCTGTTATTAAAATTTTACATTAATATGGATCATTTATCACAATTAATGAAGCAATGTTGATTTATTATTATCAATTAAATCCATACTTTATCCACATTTCCTTAGTTTTTACCTAATGTCCTTGTTTTGTTCTAGAGTCTCATCCAGGATACTATATCACATTAATTGTCATGTCTCTCCTTCGGCTCCCTATGGCTGTGATAGTTTCTCTTATCTTCCTTATTTTGGGTGATTTTGTCAGAATTTAGTAGTACTGGTCAGGTATTTTGTAGAATGTTTCTCAGTTGGGATTTGTTGAATGTCTCTCTCATGATTAGAGAGAAAGGCCATAGTGGTAAAATGTCCCTTCATTACATCATATCAAAGGTGTACACATCAACACGATTGGTCACTGTTGATGTTGACCTTGGTCACCTGGCTGAGGTAGTGTTTTTCACATCTCTCCACTGTATAATTATTGTTTTTTCCTGACTTTCCATACTGAACTCTTTGGAAGAAAGTCACTATAATGTCACTCACACTTAAGGGCAGAAAAAAATAACTTACAATAACTTAAAATAACTTATCTTCATAAGTTATTTGGAATTCTTCTGCATAAGAGATTTGTCTTTATTGATTTATTTGATCATTTGTATCAGTAAAGTCTCATGAATATTTATTTAATATTTTGGGTTTTAATCAAATACTGTTTATTTTATTGTTTACATTTCTCCAGCTCTAACCACTGGACGTTTCTTTGGTTGGCTCCTGTGTACATTTTTTTTTTTTT
>PVJS01012125.1:12841-44545 GCA_004027185.1 Glis glis | reverse complement strand
CAGTACTTGGGAGGCTGAGACCGGAGGATCCAGGTTCGCGGCCAGCCTCAGCTACTTAGTGAGGCCCTCCACAACTTTGTGAGACCCGGTTTCAAAATAAAGGATAAAAAAAATAGGGCTGGGGGTGTAGCTCGGAGGTAGAACGCCCCTGGATTCAATCCCCGGTACCGCCAAAAAAAAAAAAAAAAAAAAAAAAAAAGAAGAGTGAGGGTGAACTGTCTATCCTTGCCCCACTCTGTTTTCTTTTCGAGTTTTAGTCCTTTGTTCCTCAATCTTTTTGTGTGTGTGTGTGCTGGGGAGTTGAACCCAGGGGCATTCTACCTCTGAGCTATACCCCAGGCCCTATTTTATTTTTTATTTTGGAACAGGGTCTCACTAAGTTGCAGAGGCCTCACTAAGTTGCTGTGGCTGGCTGCAAACCTGCCATCCTCCTATCTCAGCCTCCCAAGCACATGCTGGATTACAAGTATGCACCACCATGCCCAGCTTGTTCCTCAATCTTTAAGAGTTCTTTATATATTAAAGATATTATCCTTTTGTCTGTTGTATATGTTGTGAGAAAAAATAATTTCCCCCACTTAGTCAGATGTATTTTGACTTTATATATGTTATTTTTTGCCACTTGAGTTGTAAAAAGTTCTTATGTAGTCAAATTTATCATCTTGTATTTTATTTTATTTTATTTTTTTGCGGTACTGGGGATTGAACCCAGGGGCATTCTACCTCCGAGCTACACCCCCAGCCCTATTTTTTATTCTTTATTTTGAAAAAGGCTCTCACTAAGTTGCGGAGGGCCTCACTAAGTAACTGAGGCTGGCTGCGAACCCAGATCCTCCAGTCTCAGCCTCCCAACTACCGGGATTACAAGCGTGCACTACTATGCCCGGCTATCATCGTGTATTTTATTGCCACTGGATTTTGGGTCATAGTTAGATAAGGTTAAATAGAAAGGTTAAAAAGAAGCCAGCCGTGGTGGCGCACGCTTGTAATCCCAGTACTTGGGAGGCTGAGACAGGAGGATCCAGGTTTGCGGCCAGCCTCAGTTACTTAGTGAGGCCCTCCGCAACTTAGTGAGACCCTGTTTCAAAAATAAAGAATAAGCCGGGCGTGGTGGTGCACACTTGTAATCCCAGTACTTTGGGAGGCAGAGACCAGAAGATCCAGGTTCGCAGCCAGCCTCAGCTCTCTCGCTCTCTCTCTCCCTCTCTCTCCCTCTCTCTCTCTCTCTCCTTAGCGAGGCCCTCCACAACTTCGTGAGACCCGGTTTCAAAATAAAGTATAAAAAATAGGGCCGGGGGCGTAGCGCAGAGGTAGAACGCCCCTGCGTTCAATCCCCGGTACCGCCAAAAAAAAAAAAAAAAAAAGAATAAAAAAAGGGCTGGGTGAAGCCTGGAGGTAGAATGCCCTTGGGTTCAATCTCAAAAAAAAAGAAAAGTTAAAAAGAAATTCACCCATGCTTTCTTCTAGTATTTATATGGTTTGAATTTTTACATTTAGGTTCCTATTCCATTTGGAGCTTATTTTTCTATATGGTGTGAGATACAGATCTAATTCCAAATGGGTGTGCAGTTGTCCCAGCACTTAATTTAAAAAGTCCATCTTTTAAGCCAGGAGTGGTGGCTGCACTCATATAATCTCAGTACTTGGGAGTCTGAGATAGGAGGATCACAGGTTTGAGTACAGCCTCAGCAAGTAATGAGGCTCTCATTAACTTAGTGTGACTCTGTTGCAAAATAAAAATAAAATAGGGCAGAGGGTGTAGCTCGGAAGTAGAATGCCCCTGGGTTCAACCCCCAGTACCACACACACACACACACACACACACACACACACACACACAAATAAACAAATTAAATAAAAAGTCCATCTTTAACCCTAGTGATTTGAGAAATCACTTTTATCTATATAGGGTCAATATTCTGTATCCAAAATGCTTGGCACCAGAAATGTTCCAAATGTCTTTGGATTATAGAATATTTGCATATAAATGGAGATATCTCAGGGATAGGACCCAAGTCTAAACATAAAATTCATTTATGTTTCATATACACCTTACACATATACCCTGAAGGTAATTTTATACAATATTTTTAGAGTGCCTGCATATATATTATATATATATATATATTTTTTTTTTTGCGGTACCCGAGGATTGAACCCAGGGGCGTTCTACATCCACGCTACACCCCCGGCCATATTTTTATACTTTATTTTGAAACCGGGTCTCACGAAGTTGCGGAGGGCCTCACTAGGTAGAGAGAGAGAGAGACAGGGAGAGAGAGAGAGAGAGAGAGAGAAGCTGAGGCAGGCTGCGAACCCGGTCCTCCGGTCTCCGCCTCCCAAAGTACTGGGATTACAAGCGTGTGCCACCACGCCCGGCTATATATATTTTTTTGATGTGGGATCTCGCAATGTGGCCCAGGCTGGCTTCAAACTCAAGTTCCTCCTGCCTTAGCCACTTAAGTAGCTGGAATTACAGGTATACACCACCATGCCTAGCAGTATGCTGGCCTTTTTACTGTGACCCATCATGTAAGGCCAGGTGTAGAATTTTTCACTTGTGGAACATTCATGATAGTATTCAAAAAGTTTCAGATTTTGAAGCATTTCAGATTTCCAGATTAGGGATGCTTGACCTGCATTCAATTTCCATAGGTACTTATGCCTATTTTTGAACTATTCTACAGTTCTGTTTTTCTACTCATGTGCCAGCACATACTGTTTTAATTAGAGGTTTTAATATAACATTTAAATGACTGTAGAGTTAGTTCCTTCTTGTAGTTTTCTTTTCCAGTATTTTTGAATTTATTCTTCCATGCTTGCTCCCCCCACCCATTTTTTTGGTACTGGGGGTTGAACCCAGGGTTGCTCTACCACTGAACTACACCCTCAGTCCCCCTTAAAAAAAAATTTTTTTTTGGTGGTACTGGGGATTGAACCAGAGGCATTCTATCTCACTACTTGCTGAGGCTGCCCTCAAGCCTGCGATCCTCCTGTCTCAGCCTCCCAAGTATTAAAATTACAGCTGAGTACCACCCTGCCCAGCTAAAAATTTCCTATGGCACCTATCAGAAAACTCAGGAAAGAAGGGGATTTGTTTTTCAAGATTACCCCCCAAAAAACCACATTCTTTCTAAAACATCCCTTAAATGATTAAATCACAAGTAAACACTTGAAACCTGCAGAATTACCCCTACAGACACTGATATCCACTCTAATTCCTAAGTTTAATTTGGCCAGTTCAGACTCTTAAGTCTATAAAACCCATTTACAACAACAGAGGAAACAAATAGGTGTCTACAACCCAAAGATACAGGAGTCAACTTTCAGAACAGATTTTAAAACCCAGATAAATCATATATAATTTAGGAAGACTTTTTAGATGCCAAAGCTCAAGTTTAATTCAAAAAGTACACCTGGGCATGGTGGCGCATGCCTGTAATCCCTGTATTTGGGAGGCTGAGACAGGAGGATCTCAGGTTTAGGGATAGCCTCAGCAAGTAGTGAGACTCTCATCAACCTAATGATACTGTTTCAAAATAAGAAATAAAATCAGGCTAGGGGTGTAGCTCAAAGGTAGAATGCCTCTGGGTTAAATCCCCGGTAACACAAAAAATAAATAAATAAAATTAAAAGTAGCCAGGCGTGGTGGTGCACACTTGTAATCCCAGTACTTTGGGAGGCGGAGACCGGAGGATCCGGGTTCGCGGCCAGCCTCAGCTCTCTCTCTCTCCCTGTCTCTCTCTCTCTCTCTCTCTCTCTCTCTCTACTTAGTGAGGCCCTCCGCAACTTCGTGAGACCCGGTTTCAAAATAAAGTATAAAAAATAGGGCCGGGGGTGTAGTTCGGAGGTAGAACCCCTCTGGGTTCAATCCCCGGTACCGCAAAATAAATAAATAAATAAATAAATAAATAAATAAATAATAAAAGTACATACGAACAGGTAAAATCCATGTAAAAAAGAGAACACTAGAAAGAGCACCCACACTTTCTTTGAGTTCATATACTTAGTGTGATAATGGATGCTACCTTCATGGCCTCAGGTCTGCTTAGAATGTCACTACTCAGGCTTGGCCTCCCTGGACATAGTGAACCAATTCTGATGTGCCTATGTGACTTCCTTCGGAATGATCTGCAAACATTCATAAACTACTTGAGACATACAGTATTTTCTCTTCTCTCTCTCTCTTTCTTTTGGATTGAACTCAGGGGCATTCTACCTCTGAGCTATACCCCCAGCCCTATTTTTAAATATTGAAACAGCATCTCACTAAGTTGCAGAGGGCCTCACTAAGTACTTGAGGCTGGCCACGAACCTGTGATCCTCCTGTCTCAGCTTCCCAAGGACTGGGATTACAAGCATGCACCACCACACCTGGCTCTAGTATTTTCTTTTAACGCACCATTTAAATAATTTTTACAAGGGCCACACAAGATGGGTTTTAAAAATTTTTAATTAGGCACCGGGCGTGGTGGTGCAAGCTTGTAATCTCAGTACTTGGGAGGCGGAGACCAAAGGTCCGGGTTTGCCGGGCAGCCTCAGCGACTTAGTGAGGCCCTCCGCAACTTCGTGAGACCCAGTTTCAAAATAAAGTATAAAAAATAGGGCCGGGGATGTAGCTCGGAGGTAGAAAGCCCCTGGGTTCAATCCCCGGTACTGCAAAAAAAAAAAAAAAGTTTTAATTATTAGTGAAAGTTAATTGCACAAAATAATAGTTTCAACTGTGACAACTTCATACATGCACTTTGATCATACCTATCCTTCTTCTTCTCCCTCCCCTCAATGTGGGTTCTTAATGTTCATTTTTGGATCATAACTACTAGGACAAACTAAAACGAGATAAAAATGAACATAATCTTCAATCATAATAGTGTGAAAAGAGATACTGAGGAATAAAGTAAGACTTTTTGAGAAGGGGTTGATATAAGTTGAGACTAAAGTTTAAACAAATTTGAACAGTTATCCTTCCAATAAAAGCACTCTTACAGCAACTCTTATACTTGTAGGGTACCAAAGAAGCCCACCGAAGGGAAAAGAAACCACATATTTTCCATCAGATCAGAGGAGTCATTAAGAAGATGACCACCAAGCAAACTTTACACATAGGTCCTGAGACATTTGAGGGTCCTTTGTCATCAACCAGAGAACATCAAGTCTACTCTTTTCAGAGAAAAGCTTAGCATGAATACATTTTTTCCATATCAGAAACCCATAAACACTGAATCCACTCTAATTCCTAAGTTTACTTTAGTGCTACTAGGAGAAGGAAGCACTCTGGTGAGGATCACAAGAGCTAGGGAGCTCTTCTCTCTAATACAGTCATAAATTAATCATGTCTGATAACCTATTAAAGACCACACTCCAAATTCCACTAACCACCTTGCTTCGCACATCAACAAGATTGTTATGGATGTGAAAATAAGAGATCAGAAGATTAAGACCCACATGGGAGGCAGAAGCCTAAGTCAACTAGGGGTCTGTACCTACAAGTATTTTAAGATGGATTTTCTTTAAAGTTTGTTTCCTTCACATAGAAGATAGAAGCCTGAAAGTGCAACTAATATGAATATCTGCCCAAAAGCCTTACTGGGGAAAAAAAATCTTTGAAGAATATCATCACTGTTAAGACAAATTTTAAAACAGATTGAACAGAATAGATTATCTTCTTTATAGGCTCTCAGAGTTTCAAAAATGGTAACTCAAAAAGTTCAGAGACAAAGAATTCATTTGCCTTAGGTTATAGGGGGATATAAGAGGGGAAATATAAATTATTATTCTGTTACTCAATTTAGTCTTCCTAGACCATACATCTATAGAAATACAGGGATATCAGTCACCATAGAGGAGTGTCATACTCAAAACTTTCATTTACATAAAAGCTAATGAAGAATTGTTTCCAAGTAGTGATAGTGGTGGTATAGTGTAGATGGTGAACTCTGAGCTATAAAACTAATGTAAAGAAAGAGAAGCCAGAAAAGAATCCTAAAGCTCTTTGCTTTGTTTGAAATCTGATCAACACAGTTGCTTTTATCATTTCTGATTTCTGTTAAGTAGTTAAAAACCCCATATAAAGATTTTCACTTAGCCCATCTGTAATCCCAGAATTTGGGAGGCTGAGACAGGAAGATCCCAGGTTCAAGGCTAGTGTGCGATAATTTACTGAGACCTTGTTTCAAAATAAAAAAACAAGCCAGGCATGGTGGCGCACGCTTGAAATCCCAGTACTTGGGAGGCTGAGACCAGAGGATCAGGATTCGTGGCCAGCCTCAGTTACTTAGTGAGGCTCTCTGCAACTTAGTGAGACCCTATTTCAAAATAAAGATTAAAAAAATAGGGCTGGGGGTGTAGCCCGGAGGTAGAATGCCCCTGGGTTCAATCCTCTGTACCCGCCAAAAAACAAACAAACAAACAAACAAACAAACAAACAAAATAGGGCTGGGGGTATAGCTCAGATAGCTCAGAGATAGGATACCCCTGGGTTCAATTCCCAGTTCCAGCAACAAAACAAAAACAAAATACACGCACACCCCAAACAACAACAACAACAAGAAAAGTAAAAAAGAACAGCTGAATAACTTACTTTGGGGTGATTAAGACAGGGAAAGTACAAGAGACACAGACATATGTAGCCATTTTATTTTGTTTATCTTGGAAAAGTTCAACTAAGATCAAACTAAGATTCAATCTATGAAGTTAAGCCAAAGTGGAACACTCTCAAAAGGGCTATATGAAGCTAGCTCTCTAAAGCCATTTTTGTTAGGAAATTTAATTTCTCTAATTCCTTTTCCCAGGGTGAAATAAGGAAAGACCTATTTGGTTAATCTGGATTTTCACCCTGACTCTAGGTTCTAAATTACACTTTTACTCCAAGCCAAAACGGTATCCTCTGACTTCCTTTCTAAGAAGGCCTTTGCCCTCTTTATTTTCTAGCTTTATTCTCCACTCTAGACTCATTTTCCAGTCTTTTAGTCTTTTGCTCCCCTCTGTTGTTATGCTAGCTCCCCTTTTTCTCCTTTAATCTTGCTTGGCAAAAACATTATCTATCTAAACCTTAGCTTCAAGGGGAATATCCAAAGGAGAACATGGAGGATAAAGAATCAGCTAAGAAATCCATGTTATTGGTCTTAAGGGTCTAGTAGAGAGATATAAGACTTGGCAGTGCTTTCACAGTTGTCTTTAGGAAGAACCATGAACAGGGGTTGTTTGGAGAAAGAGTATTGAGCTCTGGGGAAACCCCCTATTTCTCAAGGGGCTGATAAGCACCACAAAACCACAGCTGAAAGGAAAAAAGAAAACTCCACCACTGGCCTTTTTCCGAGCGTGGCCGCCTTCCGCTCGGCTCAGTGCCCGCCACATGCCCAGGAGTGCGTCTGGATCCTTGAGGGGCGCCCTTCGCAGGTGGACAGTGCTTACGCTATACTGCAAGAGAGCCAGAAAAGTGCCCATGAGAACCAGAAAGCAAACTTCCAGCCAGTGGGATCATCTCTCTAGGCATCTACAATGGGGAATTCAACACAGATATCTGGGCAGCACCTGAATGCCAGGAAAGGTGAGGGAGAGATAATCCCCACCCCCCGCCTCTGGCTCAACATAATCGTGGTAGAAGGAAAGAAAAAATGTATTCTCTTCTGGGAATTAGAGAAGACTAGGCTGCAGATATAAGTCAGTGGTAGAAGGCTTGTCTAGCATGCATAAGGCCTTGGGTTCAATCCCCAGCACTGGGGAAAAAAAGGACTAAGTCGAGTCCAACTGATGGAGGAAAATGTCTTCATTTCTAATAGACAAAAAAGAAATAACTAAAAGAAGAAAATGACCTAGGGTCTACATCTAGTTGTACTGGTAAGCCTGTGTTATGCTGGCCTGGAGAAATGTGGATCAAACCAATTCATTTCAATATTTAGGTGAAGCTCTTCTTAGAGAAAAGTAGAAGAAAAAGAAAAAAACTTTATTCTGGGATATAAAAAGTAAGGCATAAATATGGCAAAAATAAAAAAGTGACATTCTCAAAAGTAAAAAAAAGGGCAGGGCGTGGTGGCGCATGCTTGTAATCCCAGTACTTTGGGAGGTAGAGACTGGAGGATCCGGGTTCGCGGCCAGCCTCAGCTCTCGCTCTCTCTCTCCCTGTCTCTCTCTCTCTCTCTCTCTCTCTCCTTAGTGAGGCCCTCCGCAACTTCGTGAGACCCGGTTTCAAAATAAAGCATAAAAAATAGGGCCGGGGGCGTAGCGCGGAGGTAGAACGCCCCTGCGTTCAATCCCCGGTACCACACACACAAAAAAAAAAGTAAAAAAAAAATCTTTTTAGTAGTTTACAATCTCTCCAGTCTTAATCACTATATTTGTAAAATGCCTGATATGACACTGCTTATTAATAAAATGGAATTAGAGGAATGTGCTAACAAAGCAAAAATCTTTTTAGTTTTACCCTATTTAGATAGAACTAAATTACGGTAAACTCCGCTGATCCAACTCAAAATCTCAATCCTCCTAAGAAAAATGAGAGGGTAACAATCATTTGCTGAATATTGTACAACAGGAACTTCCAAACTTTCAAGTACTGCTCTTCTCATTTTGGGATGGGAATGCAGTCTGAACAAGATGGTAGGTGGCACCATCTTCTCTAATTAGCCTTGATAAACAGGCTTACCAATTCAGAAAGATTTACTGGGTTTCCCCAAGATCCAAGTGACCCAGGAAAATGACAAGTCCAGAGGTTCAAAAAAATCACTCCAGGACACCAGGCTGATGAACAAACTATCTTGATCCTTTTCAGATTGACACACTACATGAGTCAGGTGGGGTTCTTACATATACACACTTCTTTGGCTTAAAAGAATAGGTGCCCATTCTGGAAAACATGATCATTAATTGTGGGCAAGAAGCATGTCAACTTCTTTTGTCTGCTCTTTCCTCTTCCTTTTCTTTTTTTTTTGTGTGTGGGGGTGGGGTTACTGGGGATCGAACCCAAGGGCTTTCTGTACCACTGAGCTACATCTTTAACCCTTTTTATTTTGACACGGGGTCTCCCCTAAATTGCCCAGGCAGGCCTCGAACTTGCCATTCTTTGACCTTACACCTCCTGAGTCACTGGGATGTGCCACTATGTCCAGCTTCTCCTTTTTTCTTCTTTTTGAGACAGGGTCTTGCTAAATTGCCCAGACTGGCCCAATCCTCTTGCCTCAGCCTCCTGAGTTGCTGGGATTACAGGCATAGGCCACAACACCCAGCTCTTTCAGTCCTTTTAAGAGGAAGTTGACAATTGACCTGTGACCTTTCCCCACAAATTAGAGATTCTTCCACTTAATCTTCAAGACTAGGGGTCTTGAGCCAAGGAAAGTGGCACATCTTTTTGGCAAAGGAAATAGGTTAATCTTAAGGACCAGGTGGGACCAATCTCCTATGTGAGACAAAATAAATGGCTCACAAAGACAGTGTGGTTATTTGAGAGGGCAGAGGGACTAGATCTGGTTGTCACCTGACCCTGCATCCTATAGAAAAAAAGGATAAAAATGCTTCCAGAACACGAATAATAATAGACACCAACTCCCAGATTTCTCATTAACTTCAAGTTGTAAAGGTGTTTTCTAAAACCAGAAAGCAAAGTTCCTTCTACTGGGATACAACAAAAATGTGAAACAATCCTAAGAGTGGAAAATTGTTTGTTCATTCATTTGCAAGAAAGCCTCTTCACATGGGCCAGCAGGGCCTTCTAATATCAGGGGCAATGTCCCACCAGTCTCACCTGGCGAAATAGTTTGCTAAATCCTGGCTGGGAGGCCAGGTGCTATATTTTCACCTAAAGAAGGGCTATGGCTAGTGGAAAACAAACTATTAGACCATGTTCAGAAAACATCTGAGAGAGGTAGACAGAATATAAGATGGGAGGTATTCTGTATCCAATGACAAAGATAACTTTATTGTTTAAAGGCCACAAAAGGAGAGGATACTGTATCTAAGAGATGAACCACCATCCTCCACCTAAAAATAGGTACAGAGGGGGTGAATCTTTAGTTTTTTGGATGATCTATTTTAAAGACGTGAACAGTCTGTAAAGGGCCCAATGCACTACACTCAACTCCAGAGACTTGATCCAACCCTGTAACCACATCCTAAACCTGAATCATATGCTTTATTATTAGACCAACGATATCAGGTTACTATATCAAAGCCTTCCCATACCTCTCTTATAGCATGCCCCACAGCACATTACCAGTAAGTTATGGGGAAGGAGAGAAGAGTTGAGGGGAAATCCACCTATTTCCCACCAGCGGCCTAGATCAAATCTCTGTACTTTTGAAATTTAAATTTTTATTTCAAGACCCCAAAAGATGAAGAAAGCAGGAGATCAGAACTTCAAAAAGACTTCAAGAAGTTTATAATTAACTTTGGTTAGATGAGACCAAGGCACTCAACTAGAGTTGAAGAAGAGATCAGAGCCAAAGTGGAGCTGTTGAAAAGCTTAAAATGAGCCAAGACATCATAGAAAGGTGACAGACATGCCTCTGGGGCACCTAGGAACACTGTGTATTATTCAGGAAAGTTTAATTAGGATCATTTTACATCAGACCATCAACTTCATCCAAGTAGCAAATTAAATTTGATGGGGTTTCTTTGTTTTGTCATTTTTCCTTCTTCATACCCAACAGAGGCAGACATTAATGTGAATAAAGGAATTTTACCTAGGAGACTATAAAAACTCTTTCAGATCAGTTTCTGCATGGCTTTCAAACAGCTTTCTCCTACCCAGTGATTCTTTCTCTTACCCAATGATTCTTTCTCTTACCCAGTGATTCTTTCTCTTATAGGGTCTGATATGTTTTAGAACAGTAATAACTACATCTGAATTCTCAAAATTGTCCTTCACCTATTAGATCTCCAATCTCGAGATATTTCCAAAAGAAAAGAACTTGTTTTCAATAGCTCTTTCACATTGTGAACGAATATAAAACTAAATTTAAGGTAGATTTTGTCTTCATTTCTTTTCAATGAAAATAAGTCCAGTAGGAGAGTTAAGGTTTTGAGTATGATTGATCAGACCATGGACCACTCCCCTTATCTCTGAAAAGGCCTAAATTTAAGGAGTGGTGGAAATATTCTCTTGAGCTGAGGGGTTCTGAGGACTTGGGAGTTCCAGTGAAGCTTTGACCAGATATATTTCTTACATAAAGACCAAGAAAATTTTTCCTTCTGTTGCAGGATTAAACTGTCCTTTGTAAAGTGGCTACACTGGGCCTCATGAAAGTCCACTCAGCCGAAAAATAAAGAGAAAATCTCAAACCAATAGTTCATTTTCTTCTCCATCACTTTAAAGCACAGAACTGGATGATGGGGACAAAGAATCAAAAACAAAGAAAGATCGGTCCTCCACACAGAAATTCATACACAGTTATTTAATAATTGCAAATTATTCTGAAACTAAGTGGGAGTACGGTCAGAAAGGTGAAGCAGCTGCATATGCATTTAACTTAATTTATGGGAAAGCCGAAGCGTACAACTAGCCAGGTTTAAAACTTAGCAGCGGAAACTTGTTAGATGACATCCATTAAGCTTTGATAGCCGCCTTCTCAAGGCCCTACCCTCTCGCCACCTCTACTAATAGCTCCCCCTACTCTAATCCCAGCACAACCGAGCTGGTGAAGAGAACAGCAAAAGACCCTCGTCCTGCACTCAAAATCATCTCCCGGACCGCGACACCAACACCAGCAAGTCGAGCTCCATCTCTGTGCTCTGCAGATCCCAGACTCCATCTATCTTTTCAAGTCTCCACCCTCCCCTTCCCCCCGAGACTCCACCTCCCCGGACCCTCTCCTTTCGGTCGCGCCGACCCGCTCGGGGACTTTCACAGCCACCAGTGACATCGACTCTCGCTTCCTACTCCACTCCTCGGCGCCCCGACCTCCACTGGCTCGAGCTCCCCATGCCCCTTGCCGGTCCCGAGCTGCGGTCAGCGGATTGTGAGGCCGGCCCGGGTCTGAGCCATCCTCGTGATGGCCCCGCCTCACTCACCCTCCGTCACCTCCAGCACCTTAATCTGTTCCTCGGCAGCCGCCCGCACCTCCTGCACTGGGGACAGGATCCCAGTGAGCGTATCCACCAATGCCTCCTTCAACCCTTGTGCCACTGGACCTGGCAGCCCTGAGGCCGCACCAGCTGCCGCCGCTGCCGCCATCTTTTCTCCCCTCAGTCCGCCAGCCCCGCGGCCGGGACCCGCCACCGAATGACGGCTCCCGCGCGCGGCCAATCCGCGAAGCCGCGCCTGCGCACTAGAGTACGCGGGAGCGGTCGGGGGGCGGGGAATGGAGCGGAGCCTCCAGAGACAGCGCCTCCTGCGGCCTGAACGAAACCTGCACATTTGTCCGTAGGGATTACTTAGGATTCGTGTGAAAACCGAGTCTCAGGGAGGTTAGGGTACGGTAGGTGAGCAATGTCACTTGGAATAAAGTCCATGATGTATGACTTTAGACTCATGAGTCTTTTAGATCTTAGATACTGTGTTAGTAGAGAGGAGATGGGGTGGAAATGGATGTAGAGGGCATTAAGGAGAGGAGTCTGGGTCAGAAATAGCACCTATTTTAAATCAATGTCTTTATATCCCCCGCCCCCCCCCACACGCACTGAAAAAATTAGCTCAGTTGAATCTCTTCATTCTTAGCCTCAGGAATCCAAAGATGGGGGGGGTGGTTGAAGCAAACTGGGCAGTTGTAGGTGGTCACCTTAGAAGGGTCTGGTCCCTTGGTTTTTCAGCCTAGATGAGTCCGACCTCAAAATAGGAAAGTGTCCGGGTAGGGGAGATTACCCGAATGTGAAAGGGTATTTCCTTCAGAGGTGATACTTTGAGTATGAATCCTGTTAACTGAGAATGTGTAATTTTTTTCCAGAGAAATTATGGCTGGATATATAAGGGATGAGGGAACAAGAGTAGTTTGATATGGCTATTAGAGGCTGGTCATGGGAAATGGCCCACAACGTAGACACTACTCAACAGTGGAGATGGTGGAGGGGATTAGAGCGAGGGGTTAACAGTGCAGGACAGAATGGCAAGCATGCAGTGGCAAAAGGGATGCGATGGCATATATTGTTGGAGTAGAAAGGAATAGTTATTTCTTAGTAACCATGCAGGTTTAGTGCTACTTTCCTGGAAAGTGATTTCCAGGAACCTTTACTCTCATTCCCAAGAGGCAAAGGAAAGCAGTTAGCAGTGCTAAACTGGTAACAACCAAAGACTGTCATCGCATCTGAACATTCCAAAAGAATGCTTCCTTTATTTATTTTTTGGGGAGAGGTGGCTTATGTTACCACAATACTTTCACAGGGGTGGGGGGAAGATTGCTTTTTGGACCTGCAATTCCACAATGGAGAATAGTTAAGACTTATTTTTCTTCCTACAGTGGCTGGGAGAAGCTGAACTTCATTTTTACAACAGCTTCATTTCATATAGGTTAACTCACTTTTACCCCAAAAAGAACTTAGGGATGTCTGGATGGTGGTATGTGTTCAAACTTTGTGGCAGTGGGTGGAAGGACTCAGCGCAGACTTTTGGGCTTGGGTGCTTTGAATTCTGGTGAAGGATACCCTGTCCACAATGTGCTAGATAAGGACCCCCTCCCTTCAACCAAAGCAGTCAAGAGACTCCTGCTTAGGATTTGGGGATCAGACATTTTTGGGCAGGTGGGTTTCGATTCTGGGTTTGGGAAATTACCACAACCAGTCTCACCTTCCAAATCAAGCAGTGGGACACAAGGTAAATGGAGACAGAAACCAGGCAGAGAGGGAGCTAGAGAGAATCAGTGGACAATACAGGAGATAACTTTATTGAAACGCAAATGGCATCGAACAGATGAATCTCGCTGGGAGGAGACATGCCTGATGGACAGAGGGCCCAGATGAGGGGGACCTCTTTGGTGATGGAAGAAGGCCTCTTCAGCTGGCCCAGGCATGAGTTTAATTTTCAACCAATCTGTTATGTAAAATGAATTACTGAGGGGACAGCTCAGCTCTCTTCATGATTGTTACCGCAACTATATACAACGGTTTGCTTTCCAGATTCACTTTTGCTTTTTTTACATTAGATATAAAAGGGGGTAGGTTGGAAGAGGCAAGGGTCAAATGAGAAAAACAAAACAAAAACATAAACACACAGACACACAGATCCTGGTTTGAGGTTTTGTGCCCAATAAATTAAGAAAAACAAAACAAAACAAAACAAAGTGTTGTGAAAGTTCCTGCCCACCCTCCACCTGAGGAACACCATGCATTTGAGAAACACAGATTCCATCACATAAACAGTGCTGCCTAAAACAGGATGGGGTGGGGGGAGGAAAGGAAGCTAGCAGGGGCTAGAATTCATTTTTTTAAAAGATTGTTTTGTTAAAAACAAAAACAAAAAGAACATTAGGAAGTGGTGGTGGTGGGGTCACTGCACAGCAGTAGCCCAGAGATTGGCTGCAATATGGGAGTTTGTTCTTTATCATCTTATTATCTTCCTTCTCAGAGGAATGGCAGGGAAGCAAGATGACCCCACAGGAGATGGTCAAAGGACGCATGGCAGGCCTCTGGGGACCATAGAAGTGATTTTAGTGCAATTATTTTACACTTGCCTTCCTTAGGCTTTAGTCCTTCCTCCAGATGCTTAGTGCCAGAGCACAGGAGACCTAGTCTTGTGTGTTCCTTTGTGCTCTACCCAAAAGCTCTCTCCTAGGGCAAATCAACAAACTTGAAACAAAACCAGTTCTAAACAACTTCATCTCCACCCTGGCTCCATCAGATAGTCTGAGTTTGCAAAGATATGAACTCCTTTCAGATTTTTTTTTTATGAGGATTTTATTCTACTGCCTTTGCTAAGTAGTTTTGTAACCAGGTCCTGGTGTGGAGCTGCCTTGGGGAAGGAGGTTCTGGCCAGGTTCTCAGACCAGCAGTGCTCTTTACAACTCAAACAGGGGAGAGAGATGTTCCTGGGAGAACAGTTTGTCATGGAAATACAAATTATATTTTTCCCATCCTATTATATAATCAGAAAAAAGGTTTAGAATAGACACAAAAAACCCACCAGAAGAGCAATCTGGAAGAGACCTCCAACTGCTTTTCTCTGTTGAAGTCCATTAGCTTGCCAGGTAAAAACTTCAGAGGCATGTAATTTTTCTCTAAAGGTTGCATTCAACTAGGAAAGATGCAAACCCTCCCCTAACTTCCACCCCAAAGCACACATATTGTTTCCTGTGTTAAATTTGAAGTAAGGAAAAACAGAAACAGGAAATATGAGAAATATGGAATGAATGCTAACATCTGAATTATTACCTAGGACCTTCTTATTTTCGATCCTAAAGCTTCTTGGAGTGAGCACTCTCTTTTTTTATTTATTTATTTTTTTTGTGGTACCGGGGATTGAACCCACGGGCATTCTACCTCCGGGCTACACCCCAGGCCCTATTTTTAGTCTTTATTTTTGAAACAGGGTCTCACTAAGTTGTGGAGGGCCTCACTAAGTAGCTGAGGCTGGCTATGAACCCGGATCCTCTGGTCTCAGCCTCCCAAGTACTGGGATTACAAGTGTGCGCCATCACGCCCAGCTAGCTTTCTCTTTAAAACAGCCAAATCTCAAACTTCAGCAGGCATCAGATTCACAGGTAGAATTTGTTAAAACAGGAGTTTCTGGACCATAACTCTAGAGATCCTGACTCAGTAGATCTGGGGTGGGGCCTGAGATTTTCATTTCTAACAAGTACCCAGATGGTGCTGCTGAGACTACTGATTTGGAACCATACTTCTGAGAATCACTGTTTTAAGGAATAAAAGGCTAAATCAAGAAACTGAGGGGGGGATCACTTTTATCATAGAAAATTCCCCATGACATAATCATTAAGAAAAATGGTCAAAACATCAAACTGGAAAGATCCAGTATAAATAGGTTTAATTTTTATCTGTCTTTGTCTCCCTGTAGCTTCCAAATTTAGATTGGTTTTCTTCTTCGAAGGCTATACCACCTTTCAGCTTACTCTACCTTCCCTAGGACCTATGGCTGGTGGTACTTGCTTCCAGGTCTAGGCTGAGCAGACATGCACATAGGCAGCCTGGGCAGTGGGGAGAGCAGAGTTGGTGGCCCCATAGATCCCTGAGCAGGTCAATTGATGACTCATGAATATGTAAGGCTGATTCAGTTATAAAGGGTGCTATCAACAGGCTTTGGGAATATAGTGCCCCTAAGACCATTTTATTACTTATGGTTTCCTCAGTGGGGCCACACACCAGAACTCATGAATAGTTCTTACATCACAAGAATGCACTAGCATTCTATTAGTATATCCATCTCCATTAGTAAACCCTCTTCAAAAGCACACTGTTTTCATCCTATCATGGAGTCAGCTTATGGAGTCTACTTATTAGCTTCAGTCTAACTAATACCCAGGATTAAGGAAAGACAAAGTATGAGGAGCTGCATTTGATGTTCTGGGTTACTTCAGCACTTGAAGTAACCTGTGTTGAATGCATGATTAGGACAACTTCCCCTTCCAAATACCTTGTAATAAAGAATCCTTAAGGTCTCATGTAAGTTACCACTTGGATCCTGGTTTGTACGGCTGGATCCTATTCAGATGGACAAATTTCACCTACATGCTGGGTGGCTGTACATGGGTGCTATCCTGGGTGATAATGTGAGGTGTTTGTGAGAAACAGCAGGATACTGCTTCTCTCTTCCTACTCTTTGAAATATTACAAGAAATAATTAACTTCTCAGACCACTGGAAGGGGGCATCCCTCTGAACAGTGTGCCTCTTGTCTCAGGGAGCCAGAAATAAAGAGATAGAGATAGAGATCGAGATAGAGATAGATAGAGAGAGAGAGAGGAAGAAGAGAGGAGGAGGAAGATGAGGAGGAGGAGGAGGAGGAGGAGGAGGAGGAGGAGGAGGGATTGATTAGGTCCATGTCCACTTAGACGCTTATAAACCAGGAAAACCAGAAGGCAAGAAATGAGAAGGGGGAAAAATCATTATTTAAGCTTAAGGAGCATGGATAGATTAGTTGGAAAGTTGGTAACTCAGGACCAAAATGTAGTATTCCAACCAATAAGTACATCACTGGAGGGTCTCTTCATGGACTTTTAGCCAAGCCAATGCTTCTTCCCTGCCAGCCTCTACCTTCCCATGGTTGGACTACATGAAAGACATTGGTATAAAGATTTACATGAAGACAGAGATAAGCACCTTAAAGCTGCCACAAAGCATAGATTTTTGAAAAATACTCTGTGAAGCCTCAGAAGATAGGAAACGGCAATAGCAAACTGTTCTTTTGTGTATGTGACACACGCGGACACATATCAGGTCCCATAGTAGCCTCCAACTTCCTAGTACTTTATTTTTAGTGCCTAGTCAGGGACTGAGAAACAAATACATTGGACACATCTTGTTGGTCTTCTTCATCCAGAACCGAGAGGGACTGCTGAGGAACCTCTCCTGGAGCTGTGGCTCTTCCCACAGGTTGATGTTGGGTATTGAACCATGTTCTGTAATAGCCAACTTTGGTGAGAGATGAAGTTGGGGGGGGGTAGAAAGGAAGGAAATAGCACAAATTCCAGAATTAGATAAGCTGGATTCTTCCAAAGGTGCCTGAGGGGTGAGAATTTAGCTATGGGATCCAGTTTGTTTTTTCTGAGGGATCCCTGTAGTCTCAACCAAGAAGCAGGCGTATGGATAGGAAAGAATGTTGTGGATTTGCTCCTTGCCATTAATTCTAGGGCAGCAAGGGGGAAGCTTGGTTTTCTGCTTCAGAGAGGTCTGGATGAGCATCCCAGGGGGTTATAGCACCATGAGGAGGCTCAACCTTCTACAGTTGCCACATAACCATGATTCCTTTATGAGATGATCAATCCCCACCACGAGGGGGTGCAGATGTGCAGGGTCCTAGGCTCCAGAGGGAAAGCCAAGGCTTCGATACCACTTCATGAGATGGGAACATACTTTCCAGAGGAAAGCAATTAGAGACCTGGGCTAAATGCAGCAGTCAACCAAGAGCAGAGGATGGTGGATCCCAGGAATAGAACTGAAAAGTGGTAGCGTGAAAGGCCTCCAGAATCAACCTGCTGAGGATCCAAATACAATTCACGGTGGTGTCTATGATTACTGGAGAGACAAGAACCTCTGTGGTCTGAGGCAGTTGGAATTGAAGAAGGGGTTCTCCCCTCTCTTTTTTCTCAAGTAGCCAGTCACATCCATGTTAGAAGGCACTGGCCGGGCAGCACCAGAAAATAGAGTTAAGGGCTCAACCATTAGATTAAGATGGCATTAAAAGTCTGAGCCTTGCCATGGAACTGGAGCTTGGGATAGGGTTCAGAAGAGGCCAAGGTCCAAAATAGGCCAGTCCAGTCCTCCCTTCCTTCTAAGTTGGAACACCCAGCTCTGGGGCCTCCTCATTCTGCGTAGCACAGACCTTAAGGCAGTGATTTCAGCACCATCCGTGGACAAACAGCTTCTTCCCACCATAGAATTGCATATTTTACAGCTGAGTTGGTTGGGGATCTTCACAGCTCATGGAATTAGCAGCAATAGCAATAATAGTCTCCAGCACAGAGGACCCTGTCATCCCTGGGAGCTACCATGTAAATATAGAAGCTCCTCTGGGGGGCAATCTAGACTATCTTGTCGACCTAAATGAACATATTCTGACTATGAAGATTCAGATGCATCTACTCCTCGGTTGGGTGAACGGAGTGATCCAGGTTGTATGCCTATAGATTCTGATAAAGTCTTGTGCTACTGAGAAATCTGAAGAGCAAACATTTAGGCCCAGGCTCATCACATATCCCTGATCTGCAGAGTCCTGAAACTTCAGCCCATGTGGCAGCTCAGCCTGGAATCTGGTCCCATAGGGCTTTCAGAAATGGCAAGAAGTAGACTTGCCCACTCCAGACAATCAAGATTCCATAATCCTTTAGGCTCCATTGTCACTGATCCCAGATTTTCTGCCCCCCCAATGTATTGGACATCTAACCCAAGGCTTCTTTTTAGCAAAATCCTTGGGTTTCAGCTGCATTTCTTAGATGATTCTGAAGGTCCGTCCAGATATCAAGGGAGTGTGCATTTCCTACTAGACATGAACCTAAGGGCCCAAGTCTTATCTTTTTTTTTTTAACCTAGTGACCGGTACACAGTTAACCCAATAAGTGCTTATCAAATGAAGGAGCATGTACTGTAAGACCTTCAGGACAGTAGGAAAAGGGCAACTTCTTTAAGAGGTGGGATCTCTTTGGAGGGCTGATTTTGTCCACCAAATTGAACTCCTTGAGCCTTATATTCTGCTTTGGAGTATCTTATGTGGATGTCCAGTCCCTTGTAAATGAATGTTCACCTGTCAAAAACAAATGGTAAAGGCTGGCTAGGGAATGTTCATTCAGGCAGGCAAAGTAGCTACCATCCAAATAGTGCAGCAAGGGGCCAAACAGGCCACAAGACAGATGAGTATTTCCAATGTTCCGGTTTTCCTCCAGTCCATGATGAAACTCAGAGTAGATCTTCTGGCTTGCCAGAGGTTGCCAATGGAGCTCCCAGGCAGAATATGTGCTTTCTCAAAAGGGATCCTCTTCTCCCACTACTTCTGAACCAATGCTTCACGTCTCATGTAAGCCCAAGAGATGCCAAATATAGTGGCATGGCAGGTTCCAGCTGGTACCAATGAGATGGCATCATATTCTCTAAAGAAAACCCACTCAGAAAAGCCAAACTAACCTCTGAAAAAGCAACCCAAATATCTCAGGGACATGTGAGGAAATGGGGGTGGGGGTAAATAAATAGGCAAATGGTAGGAAAAAATAAAAACAAAATAAAAAATAAAAAATTAAGAAGTAGGGTTTATTGACTCTCATGCATGTTAATTAGAAGGTGGAAAGACAGAGCTGGTAGTCTTTCTCTGAAGGCTGTAATGTTACTTTTGTGGTTTGGCGACTTCATAGATTGGCAGCCATCTTGTCAATATCCCCTATGTCATCCAGAAGGCAAGAGCTGGCAGTTCTCCTTCTACCTTGGCAACTGGGTCCCCTCTCTCCAGCGTCATCTTTTTCCATTGCTTTTTACCTTTTACAGGTTGATTTACACATTTTTTAAACCACATGCTTCTTTTCTGGACTCTGGCCAGATCTCTGGGGGAAGAGTTGTTGGCAGTGGTGATGGAGTTGGGAAGGGTCTGTAAGAAAGTCTGTAAGCTTCCTGCCTCCCACAGACTTCTCCACCTGGGATGGTCTCAGAGGTGTTCATGAGTCAGTTAGGAACTGCCGCAGTTTTTCAATGTCTTCTGAACCCCTCCCCAGAAAGCCCAGGAGTTTACCATGGAAACAAGAAATCAAGGAAAAGACCCAGAATCATCTTTCCCCCAAAGTCGTGAGAGGAGGCCAGTAAATGTATTTAGGGGACACAAGTTCCAAAATGCCACCCCACCAATCCCTACTAGGAAGTTCTCAAAGGTGCAGCACCAAGAATCTGCCCCTCTTCTCGCCCTCCTCCCTCCTCCTGTTCTCCTCCTGGGGCTGGAGAGCCAATGCTCTGAAAGAAGAGGGGGGAGGAGGAGCTAACGAAGCTGATGCCAGCCTTCGGCTGTCCGGGGCGACAGTGACTGCTGGAACCTCAGAGCGTCGCCTGGAGGTTGGGGTCCAGGATGGTCTCTCGATCTGGAGACTCAATGTAGTTGGCGGCTTCTTGCAGTTTGAGCAGCATGGCCATCTAAGGAGGGCAAAGGGACAGATGAGTGAGACGTGGGGTCCTGCCCACAGAAGGGAAACATAAAAAACCTAGATGGTGGGTGTGATCTGTAAGTAAGAGCCCAGAGTTCAGAGGTGGCTCATGAAAAAGCAGTGAGGATTTCTTCAACCCTGTTTGTAAACAGGTGCATGTAAAGAGTCACTTGGGGGTCTCTCTGAAATACAAGGCGCCACATGTGATGTGGACACAAAAAGAACAAGACCACCTGCACTCCAGGGGAGGACAGAAGGTCCATAATACCGGCTAAGACTGGGAGACACATGAGAAGTGCTGTAAGAATGCCTCTGTTTCTAACAATTCCCCTTCTAATAGGTTGTAATAACCCAACAGCCAGGCTCTGCATTATTATGAACCTATTTCTCCCCAGCTCACAAACCCTATGGCGAGTCTAAATACCTCAGTGTATTCACCTCCTTCTCTCTCTTTTTTTGGGGGGGTACTGAGCACTGAACCCAGGGGTATTCTACCTCTAAGCTATACCTTCAGCTCTTTTTATTTTATTTTTATTTTTATTTTTATTTTTATTTATTTTTGCAGTACTGGGGATTGAACCCAGGGGCGTTTTACCTCCGAGCTACACCCCCGGCCCTATTTTTTATACTTAATTTTGAAACCGGATCTCACAAAGTTGCGGAGGGCCTCACTAAGTAGCTGAGGCTGGCCGCAAACCGGGATCCTCTGGTCTCCGCCTCCCAAGTACTGGGATTACAAGTGTGCACCACCACGCCATCTCTTTTTATTTTTTATTTTGAAACAGGGTCTTGCTGAGTTGCTGAGGGTCTCATTAAGTTGCTGAGGCTGGCCTTGAACCTATGATCCTCCTATCTCAGCCTCCCAAGTACTGGGATTATAGGGGTGCGCCACCATGCCTGGCTTCACCTCTTTCTCTTTAGCTAATTTCTTCCCTTGATACTTCATGCTTGGAACCCTTCATTTCAGTTAAACAAGCCTGGTTGATTTTATATTGAATCTGCCTTCCACCATCTTTTCTATTTACATGATTATTATTAATCTTCCAATTTAAAAGTGTTATGACACAGCTAATATCTGTTTTTTTATTTTTATTTTTTTTTGCAGTACCGGGGATTGAACCCAGGGCCGTTCTACCTCCGTGCTACACCCCCAGCCCTATTTTTTTATACTTTATTTTTTTATTTTTTTATTTTTTTTTTTTGCGGTACCGGGGACTGAACGCAGGGGTGTTCTACCTCCGCGCTACGCCCCCGGCCCTATTTTTTATACTTTATTTTGAAACTGGGTCTCACAAAGTTGCGGAGGGCCTCACTAAGTATAGAGAGAGAGACAGAGAGAGAGACAGGGAGAGAGCGAGAGAGAGCTGAGGCTGGCCGCGAACCCGGATCCTCCGGTCTCCGCCTCCCAAAGTACTGGAATTACAAGCGTGCGCCACCACGCCCGGCTATACTTTATTTTTGAAACTGGGTCTCACAAAGTTGTGGAGGGCCTCACTGAGTAGAGAGAGAGAGAGAGAAAGAGAGAGAGAGAGAGCTGAGGTTGGCCGCGAACCCGGATCCTCTGGTCTCCGTCTCCCAAAGTACTGGGATTACAAGCGTGCGCTACCACACCCGGCTTTAATATCTGTTTTTAACAAAGTCAAAATTTAAATAAAGCCAGGCAAATGCCTGCAATCCCAGTACTTGGGAGGTGGAGACAGGAGGATCGCAAGTTAAAGGTCAGCCTCAGCAACTTAGCGAGGCCCTGTTTCAAAACAAAAATACAATAGGGCTGGGGGTGTAGCCCAGAGGTAGAAGGCTTCTGGGTTCAACCTTCAGTACCAAAAAAAAAAAAGGAAAAAAATTTAAATGAATTACAACTCACTTGGAAGACTTCTTACTGGAGAGGTAAAACTTCAAGGTCATAGAATTTGTACATGTTAAGGTTGTGTGTGTGTGTGTGTGTGTGTGTGTGTGTGGTACTGGGGATTGAACCCAGGGATGATCTATCTCTGAGCTATACCCCCAGCCCTGTTTTATTTTTTTATTTTGAAACAGGGTCTCACTAAGTTGCTGAGGGCCTTGGTAAGTTGCTGAGGCTAGTCTCAAATCTGTAATCCTCCTATTTCAGCCTCCCAAGTACTGGGATTACAGGCATGCACCACCATGCCCGGCTGCATGATAAATTTTAATACAATCTGCTAAATTATCCTCCAGAATGGTTTTACCAATGGACACTCCCACAAAAGAGTGCAAAAGTCTCTGCTTCCACACAGACACACACATTGTTTTCACCAATGTGAAAGTATCTCCTTATTTTAATTTGCATTTCCTCATTACTAGAGAGATTGAGGATTTTTTTGTTTTATTGGCCACTTGCATTTCCTATTATTCAAATGCCTGTCCATATCCTTTGTCCATTTTTCTGTTTGAACGCTTTTTTTTGAAGTTTTATATAGCCTCGATATCAATCTCCTTTGGCTGCACACATTGCAAATATTTCCACCCACTTTGTCACTCATCTCAGCCTGCTTTCTAGCAGGAGCAGTCCTCAGGACGGTAGCAGAGGAGAGGCAGAAAGCAGAGAGAGTGCTAATGTGTCCTACTGTTTTACTTTTTTGGTTGATCTTCCTACATGGGATCTGCCTGAGATTTGGGTCTTTGCTAGAATCCATCTTGCTGGGATATGTTATTAGTTGGCTTAAGCTAGGTGGCAAGACTCTGACGCAGAGCTCCTCACTGGCCTCATTCTGGTCCTGACCTTGCTGAAACTTTTCAGCCCCTTAGGCTGTATGTGAGGTCACACACAGAATATGCATGAAGAGTGTAAAGAATCCAGTCTTGTAATGTTCTTCTTTTTACCTTTGCATGGCTTCTACTCACCAGAGGGTCTGAGTCCAGAGAACTTGGGGTGCTATCTTTGACTGTCCTATCCTCTGGAGGCGAGGCAATGCTGTGAGGGCCCACGGTGGGTGGGGGCAGGTGGTACAGCTTTGACTGGTCTTGTTGGGCTGATGGCCAGGGAAGTGTGTCCCGGACCCACTCCACTGGGTCTTCCCAAGCAGCTTTCTGTCCATGGACCTAGAGAGAAGGAGAAATGTTATTAATGGGAGAGGAATACACAGATCACAGGCTAGAGACCTATTCATGCAGTCTGTTATAGTTCCCACCAAAAACATGTTCCTTGGAAATATACTTCCTCAAATATAAAGTCGTGAGGCTCTGAGTCCTGTGGCATTTCCTTGAACTTCCCAACAAAGGAAATAAGTTGGTATAAACAGATAAGACCATTTTAGAGGATCAGTTAACTGTACTAAAACTTTAAAAAATCTTTATTTATTTAAATTTTCAAATAAAAATGATATATATTTATATGTACAACATGTTTTGAAATATGTATAATTTGTAGCATGGCTAAATTGAGCTAATTAACATATGCATGTGAGGTCATATACTTAAATCTATTCTTTTTGGTACTGGAGATTGAACCCAGGGGCATTCTACCTCCGAGCTACACCCCCAGCCCTATTTTTTATTCTTTATTTTGAAACAGGGTCTCACTAAGTTGCGGAGGGCCTCACTAAGTAGCTGAGGCTGGCCGTGAACCTGCGATCCTCCTGTCTCAGTCTCCCAAGTACTGGAATTACAAGAGTGTGCCACCATGCCTGGCTAATTTTTTTATTTTGAAATAAGGTTTCATTAAATTGCTGAGGGTCTCGCTAAATTGCTAAGACTGGCCTCAAACCTGGAAATCTCTTGTCTTAGCCTCCCAAGTATTGAGATTACAGGCCTGCACTGTCACACCTGGCTCAATTAAATTTATTCTCTTAACAAGTACACAATACATTGTTATTAATTATAGTTACAATTACCACAATACATTGCTATTAATTATAGTTACCATTGTATAATGTATCTCTTGAACTTATTCTTCCTGTCAAACCAAAATTTTGTATTATTTCACCAACTGCTCCTCAACTCCACCTGCCCAGCCCCTTGTAACCACTATTCCACTCTAATGAGTTCAACTTTTTTAGATTTCACATACAAATGAGATCATGTGGTACTTGGGAGGCGGAGACCAGAAGATCCGGGTTCACGGCCAGCCTCAGCTACCCAGTGAGGCCCTCTGCAACTTAGTGAGACCCTGTTTCAAAATAAAGAATAAAAAATAGGGCTGGGGGTGTAGCTCAGAGGTAGAGAGCCCCTGGGTTCAATCCCCAGTACTGCCAAAATAAAAAAATAATAATAATAAATAAATAAATAAATCAGATCATGTGTTATTTGCTTTTCTAGGTCTGGCTTATTTTACTTAATATAATGTCCCTCAGGTTCATCTATGTTATTGCAAATGACAGGATTTCCTTCTTTTTAATGGCTGAATGGTATTCCATTGTGTATATCTGTATACCATATTTCCTTTATCCATTCATCTGTTGATAGATATAGGATGCATTAAAACTTAACAAATTTATGACCCTATAATTTTATTTTTGAAGTGAGAAATTATTCTACTTTAGTCACAGTATTTTTAAATTATTTTTACTTTCTTGCAAATAGAGATTATTGCTGTGAAAATGCTTTTAAATTGGAAATCTATTAATAACATGGAATTTTCTTAGGATACCACAAATTTAATGAAAAAAATATATATATATTTTGGTGGTCCTAGGGATAGAACCCAGGGGCATTCTACCTCAGAGCTATACCCCTAGTCCTTTTTATTTTTATTTATTTATTTATTTTTTTGCAGTACTGGGAATTGAACCCATAGGCATTCTACCTCCAAGCTACACCCCCAGCTCTATTTTTTATTCTTTATTTTGAAACAGGGTCTCACTAAGTTGCGGAGGGCCTCACTAAGTAGCTGAGGCTGGCCGCGAACCTGCGATCCTCCTGTCTCAGTCTCCCAAGTACTGGGATTACAAGTGTGTACAACCATGCCCAGGTCCTTTTTATTTTTTATTTTTTTTGAAATAGGGTCTTGCTCGGTTGCTGAGAGTCTTACAAAGTTGCTGAGGCTGGTCTCAAATCTGAGATCCTTCTGTCTCAGCCTCCCAAGTACTGGGATTACAGGCATGTAATCCCACTTATGTAACTACTTATTAGTAGTTAGTACTTATTAGTAGTTAGTAAGTGGCCAAGGCTATAATAGTGTTTTACTTAATTCTTGGCTCAATTATTTTTCTGCTTGCTCTGACTCCTTCAGAGTGGTTTGAATTGGGTTTAGAGCCAGGGGCCTAGGATTGGAGCGATGGTCTAAGAGAGAGTGGTTACTGAGTCACTTGCTGAATGGAAAGCAGCTCATCTATACAGACCTTTAGAACGAGAAACCTAACTAATCCCAGTATCCCCTGCTGAACACTGAAGAAGTGTTTCTCCTTTGTTAGGTAGGGCAGCATCGCCCTGGGATTGGAGTGGAGTCGGAGAGTAGGGCTCACCTTGATCCCATCCTTGGCTCCTTCCTGCAGGTAGGGAATGATGGAGTTGTTCCACAGGTCAATGAACCAGGTCCGGAAGTCCTCGATGCCAATGGGACAGGACAGAAAGAAGCAAGGGCCTAGGGAGAAGGTGGAAGCCATGATGATGGGCGAGAAACCTAGGTCTTCCCAGTGTCGTGCTTCTTTTACTACTTAGTACCAGGAAGAGGAGTCTGATAGCTAAAGCATTAAAAAAAAAAAAAACTGGGCTTGTCAAGACCAGTGGGTAATGACTACCTGGCTGGCAGTCTCATTAATCATGCTTCACAAGGTAGAAGTGAGACAAGGTAGGGAGGGAAGTTTCTTAATTCCCTCCTACATACTTGCCCTCCTTTTTTCCATTAATTGTGAGGGGAAAATGAGGGAAGGATTAGCTTTCTTTTTTTTTTTTTTTTACCCAGGGCCTTGTGCATGCTAAGCAAGTGTTCTACCACTGAGCTATTCCTAGCATATTTTATTTTTTATTTTTTCCTGAGATAGGAGGTCTTGCTATATTGTCCAGGCTATCCTCAAGAACTCAAACAGTTTTTCCTTCTCAGCCTCTCAAGTAGCTGGGACTCTGGGCGAGTGCCATCACACCTGGCTTGGGGTTGGCTTTCTGTTGGCTGAAGTGATTTATCAAATTCATGGTTCGTGGAAAACCTTGTTAATTATTTCATCTGTCCCATTGACCCAGTTATGGGACACCTACAAAAACTTAAATTGTGCCACAAGTATACCACTTATGGAAACTTTTGAGATAAATATATTTTTAGAGTTCTATTCTTTGGAGAAAAGTAATAGGTGAGTGATTAGAACATTTGAATATATATTTCCATATATACATATGTGAAAAAACATATAAAGGATATATAAGCTCTAGATTATGATTTCCAACCTATTTTAATGCACCTGTATCAATTTCATTGAAATATTTGCAGAATTGAACACTTGGGACTTAATAGGTTAAGTGGTTCTTGGTTTAGAGTTATAAGGCTTGCAACTCCTTTAACAGAAGGAAGATTCCAGAAAGCAAAGGGAGCGCCCCCAGGTGGTGAAGTGTGAAAGGGAAACCACCTCCTGCCCCAGGGGAGCTGGATCCCAGTACCGATGAGGAAGTCCGAGGTGCTGTGCTTCTCAAGGAAGGTGTGGAGGTGATACCACAGTTTGGGCACCCAGTCCAGCACCCGAAGCAACTCTTCCTTGTTGGCATTGATGTCGCTGTCTGACTCCACCAACTTCCTCCGCAGGTAACGAACCAGGAAGCCATTGGCTGGCTCCACATTGTTGGAGAAGGTCAGCATCCTGCCATAGGGATGGGGAGAGTCAGGTCAGAGTAGCAATAGGGACATTGACAGTATTCATCCATCTTCCTGACTGCCTCCCACAACACCCCCTTGGTTTCTTTTTAGGTAATCATGGAGACAATTGAATTCAGAGCATCGGCCTTGAGCAGTCAGAGCTGATTCTCAAATCAATAACCCTCTTCAAATAACCACCTGTGCTCACTGATCTGGATCAGGGTGGACAGACAGATAATCCTAATTATAGTAGCCTAATAGAGTATCTTCTAGTTTTGCAATCTTTTCCTATCCTTAAGGGTTCTCTTCCATGCTGCAACTGACATGCAAACACACCTACTTTCTTTTTCCAGCCTGAAAGACTCTAGCTACTTCTTTCCTTCTAATACTTATTGCCCCTTTGCTCTCAGAGCCCATGATTCAGCTAGTTTATCAGTTCTCGGGTAAGGTTGGAAGGTCCGGCCAGGGCATGGTTCTTACCTGAAACTCAAGTGCAAGCCATGGTTGGGTGTCATTTTTACAGGCTGATTGGTGGTACCTATAATATAGGGACTGTGGGAAGAAAGGGGAAAAAGATTCACAGATTTGCTTTAACACCTGCTTTCTGCCATGTGCACATGGTGGGAAGCTCAAAGATGGGACTGGACTGGACTGGACTCCCAGTTCCCACAGCAATGAGTTTGGTCCTCACCCAGCTTACCATTTGTGATACTTGCAGGTGAGGGCGCCATTGACCAGCTCACTGATGGAGCCTGCTTCACTCAGGTCATCCAAAAGGATGACCAAGGGCACATCTCCAATTCCTGTTTCCCGGTCTATCTGGTTGGCCAGGTTGGAGAGGTACAGTTGCAGATCCTGGAATGAAAAAAAGATGTGGGTCAGCACTTGGGAATCAGCACCAGGATCAGCCTTGGAAAGAATACTGGAGAAGCTTTGCTAGTTCTGGATTTCCCTGGGGCCTTTGGTTCCTGTTTGATGTACCTGCACATTTGATTCCAGAACCAGATTTACCCCAGGCTGATAAACAGTGGTCCCAGAGGCTCCCAAACAACCCTCCTAAGCAGTGGTCCCTAAATTCCCTGAAGGCGGGGAACACATGCTGTTCTCTAAATGGCTTTTCACTGGGTTGGTACATGAACTGCCATTAATGCACGCACCTCCCCACAGCTGGGGAGAGCTAAGACCTGAACCAACTCCAAAGCATTAGTGGGTGCTCAAGAGACATCATCAGGGGTGCATAATATGTAATATTTAATTCTCAGTTCTTCGTTCCAGAGAGCCCAAGGTCAGAGGGTAATACCAAAAAGAAAGGTAGAGGAAAAAAAATTAAAAAAGAAGGGATGGGGTTGACAGTATCAGCAGAGAGTGAGGTGAATCAAGGATATAGTTTCATCAATCATCAATGAACGGGAAAGCACCTTCCCAGAGGTAAGAGCAAGTGTGGAGAAAGTTATGGGTAACAACAACAACAACCAAAAGTCAAGGGCAAAAGTGTGGAAAGAAATTGGGGGCAGGGCAGGGAGAAGACTAAAGGGGATGCGATGGGGAAGGAAGAAAAAGAACACTGAAGAAGGGGGACAAGATTAAGGTGGGGGTTAAGAAAGGAAAAAGGGAATGAGGTGGCAGTAAGGGGCCCAGGAAAGGTAGTGGGGAAGGGGAGGCAGAGGCCTGAACAAAGACGGGCAGGGGAGCAAGAGGCAGCCACCTTGCAGGACTGCTGGTGCATGTTGAAGGTGCTGACGATGCCCTCAGTGACCTCGCGGCCGGAGCGCTCCACCAAGTATTCGGCCAAGCGATTGGTCAGGTAGGTCTTGCCAGTGCCACTGGGGCCCGAGAGGACAAGGCGCCGGTGCTTGAGCAGGAGGCTTATATAGTGCTGCATCATCGGCTTGGGGATCAGCGTCTCGAACACCAGGCTGTCGACGCACTTCTCCTTCAGACCTGAACCCCCACCCCAGAAAGCATGAGTCTTGACCATGGTCCTGAGGCTGGCAAGGGCCTGAGAACTGAACCCAGGGGCACTCTACCTCTGAGCTATATCCCAAACCCTTTTTTATTTTTTATTTTTGAAGCAGGGTTTTGCTAAGTCACCACACACTGGCCCCAAACCTGTGATCCTCCTGTCTCAGCCTCCCAAATATTGGGATTATAGGTGTGTGCCCCAGGTGCGCCACCATGCCTGTCTGAGCCTTTCTTTCTCTACCCAGGAGCCCGCTGAAGAAACGCAGAGCCATCTGCCCCATGGTTCCACAGGAATCCCCTCACCCCTAGTTTTGAAAATTTGGATTTCATTTTTAGGGACATACTCTGAGCTAGAGGTGAGTGAGTGGAGTGAGAAGCCCAGGCTGGGCAAAAATGTCCCTGGGAACAAAAGTTAGGACTGGGTCTTACCCATCTTTTTATCTCTTTCTCTCTCTCTCTGTACTGGTGATTAAACCCAGGTATGTTCTACCTCCAAGCTATACCCCAAGCCCCATTTTATTTTTTATTTTGAAACAGGGTCTTGCTAGGTTGCTGAGAGTTTTGCTACATTGCAGAGGCTGTCCTTGAACCTACGATCCTCCTGTCTGAGCCTCCTGAGCACTGGGATTACAGGCATGCACCACCATGCCCAGCTGTGATGCATTATCTGGTGTTCCTCTCCCTACCTTTATGCCACACCACCTCACCCCAAGACTGACCTTTGAGGGAGACTGATATGTTATTGACACCTCGACGGCAGGGAGGCATCTCTGGGGGCTCAGCATCCAGCACTCGTTTCACGTGGCTGAGGCTATAGCCGTGGATGGACTCTGTGCTTAGTCCCAGGGTGGAGGCTGGGTCCATTTTAGAAATATAGTCCTAATAGTAGAGACGGGGAGAAGAAGAAGATGGTGAGAAAACTGAAAAGATGCAAACATGGTTGGAAAAGCCACAAGAAAGAACAAATACTAGAGGAAATAAAAGTTGGTGGAGAAAGAAGGGCATATGCTTTTCCTATCTTGTCTTTCTCCACAAAGCATCAAAGGTCCCCAGGATCACAGCACCTGGATGGCTCAATATCCCACGAGAGGATGCGCAACCTTGGTGGTACATGTATCCCCTTACCTTGAACACTTGGAAAACCGCTTCATCCAGCATCTTCCAGTCAACTTTTCCACTGACCTTGCTACATCCCAGGAAGAATTCCTGCTGCTTCAAGTCCTGTAAGGCCAAGGTAGACACATGTGAGCCTGAGTGCAGATAACTCCAAGAAAAGAAGATCCTAGAAGGCCTCAGAGGTTGAGTACTCTGGTTTGGGGATTTTCAGAGACCTGCTTTCCTTGCATCAGGAAGACAGTACAGATGCTCCTTGAGTTACTATGATGTCACATCCTGATACACTCATCAGGAGTTGAAAATGCATTTAATATGCCTAACCTACTGAGCATAGCTTAGCAGTGCAGTCCACTGTACAGTGTTGGTCATTTCCCCCTGTGATTGCATGGCTGACTGGGAGCTATGGCTTGCTCCACCATCCAGTATCTTTTTTTTTTTTGCAGTACCGGGGATTGAACCCAGGGGCGTTTTACCTCTGAGCTACACCCCCGGCCCTATTTTTTATACTTTATTTTGAAACCGGGTCTCACGAAGTTGTGGAGGGCCTCACTAAGTAGGTGAGGCTGGCCCCAAACCCGGATCCTCCAGTCTCCGCCTCCCAAGTACTGGGATTACAAGCGTGCGCCACCACACCCGGCTCACCATCCAGTATCTTGAGAGAGCATCATACTGCATATTCCTAGGCCAGGAAAAGGTGAAAATTCAAAGTATGGCTTCTACTGAATGCACATCGCTTTTGCACCATAGTAAAGCTGGGGACCATTGGTATTATGCTGGTTCCTATGCTGGCCCCCTGAAATTCCTTACCCCTTTGATGATGTGCTGGGGGGGCATCCGAACCACCACCCGCAGGGTCACTTCCTCCTTTGGACCACAGGTGCTGATGCCATCCATGGGTGACAGATCTGTGGAGATTGAAAAGGACTAATTGGTTTTAGGGATACCCACAACGTTTCCTAAACTTACTAGTCATTATCCTTTCCAAATAACTTTATAAATAGCCACAAAGAAGAGGCCAGGCGTGGTGGCGCACGCTTGTAATCCCAGTACTTTGGGAGGCGGAGACCGGAGGATCCGGGTTCGCGGCCAGCCTCAGCTCTCTCTCTCTCTCTCCCCCTGTCTCTCTCTCTCTCTCTACCTAGTGAGGCCCTCCGCAACTTCGTGAGACCCGGTTTCA
>PVJS01012125.1:0-12741 GCA_004027185.1 Glis glis | reverse complement strand
ACCATTTCAAAAATAAAAATAAAATAGGGCTGGGGGTGTAGCTTGGAGGCAGAATGCCCCTGAATTCAATCCCCAGTACCAAAACCAAAACAAAAACAAAAAAACCAGCTCTTAGTGTCTCCTGATACTGGCAACTGCTTGATTTCACCACTGATGCCTCCATAACTCAACAGAGATGCCAGGAAACAAGTGCAATGAACCCTTTTATTCTCCCCACTCT
Source organism: Glis glis (assembly GCA_004027185.1). Lineage (NCBI taxonomy): Eukaryota > Metazoa > Chordata > Mammalia > Rodentia > Gliridae > Glis > Glis glis. The sequence continues at coordinate 12,521 of PVJS01012125.1, read as the reverse complement.
TATAGGCTCTTCTCCCAAACAGGTACCTGTGTCTGTGAGACTCGGGCTGAAGGAGTGGGTGAGTGCAAGGCCCAGGGAGCGGCGAGGGGATGACAGAGCAGATGATCCAGGGACCTGCCCTGGCGCGGAGCCCGAGGATGGGCCAGGGGCTACCTTCAGCCGGTCATTCTCTGCTTTCAGCAGGTCAACCTCCAACTGTGGCGAGAACAGAGAGGGTAGGGCAGTGGGGTTGGACAGGTCTCAGGACTTGGTCTGCTCCAGCCTGTGGCTCTCTGCCAGACACCCACCTGCATGTTGTGCATGGTCTCCCGGAGCTGGTCCAGTTGGTGGGCAGAGTTGAGGGCTTCCAAGCGAATGTCTGTAAGCTTCATCTCTTTTTCCCACAGTTCCGAGCGCAACTCAGATACCTCCTTCTTCTCTGGCTCCTCCTCCTCATTGGTGTGGAACAGCCTAGTGTGGGGGGCTGAGTGAGCAGGGCCCCTGGAAGAAAGTCAGAGCCAGCCAAGTTACCAGAGAAGCATTTGCTACTAGGGGATATCGCCATGCATGGTTGGTAGTCTGGCTTCCTCCTGCCCACAGATACCCAGTCAGTATGAGGTCTTACACGCCCAGGGGAGACCAACAGCAAGGACTTGTTTGTCCAGGGTCTATGGGCTTACTGCTAACTCTAGCCAGCACTTTGCACTGGTACCAGGCTGGGTGGGTGGCAGGTGGTTAGAGCACTTACTCGGTGACTTCGACACCCACAGAGGATGAGTTGGAGGACTTGATGGAGGGTGAAGCCGTCTCCGTGGAACCATGCTGCAGTTTGGGGGATGAGGGGGCCGAGGAGTCGGGCGTGGCAATCTCCTCGATATCAGAGTACGAGGAGGCTGACTTGGGTCCCTTTTTTATACTGAAAGCTTTGTTGAAGGAGCTTCGAAGCTAGAAAAGAGCAGATCCAGGTAGAGAGCTGTCAGGCTCTGCTCTGGGCAAGGGGGATGACTGGTTTGGGACTTCTGGGACAGAGAGCTGCGGAAGCAGGGGGTTTGCTTGTAATTAAGCCCATTTTATGAGGTTTCACTTGATTCATGGCATATGGACAGAAGAGTTGTCCAGAAATTAAGACTGAGAGAAAGAGTGAAATCTTTTGGCTTGCTGCTGTTGTAGGCTATGGGAACTTCTTGGGTCTTCTCTTTCCCAAGGGGGAAACTGTGCCCCTGATGATGATGGAGAGAAGTCCCCAAAATCCCCACACAGTATACCTCTCAACAACCCAATCCCACCTTCTCCAGCAGACCAATTACTGCTCAGTCTAGAACCCAGCTCACTGTGGGTCTCAGGATGCCACCTCTGACTTGGGCTCACTGACCCAGAATCTAGTCATTTTTCTACAAATCAACCAGAAACACAATATGGGTCTGTGGAGATCAAAAGAAGGCAGTGGTATTAAGTTTCATTTGGTATTTCTTGTGCTTGGCACATCACAGAATGGTTAAAACAACCAGACATAAGCACTTTTTACTATTTCAAGTATCCTAGAATAAGGGCTGTTTCCAAGCATTTCCTTAGACTACCTGGCGCATTATAATCTGACCATGGCTTGTTTGATCTTGGCATTTACGAGCTTGGGTGTTAGGGATGTGAGCTGAAGATGCAAACCAGGGTCCTGTCCCACACCCATTCACATGCGTCCATACAGCATGCACACACACACACACAGGGACACAGACGTGGAATGGCAGCAAGAGACAGAGTAAAGGAGGGGTCGAAGGCTATGGGGACAAAGGCAAACAAGAGCTTTGGGACAGTGAGAAAAAAGAGGGGAAATCTGAGGATATCCTTTCTAAATGTCTCTTTGGGAAGTCTGCCAGGCAATGGATGGAGCTCATGGGTGGTGGTGGTGTGTTGTTGGGGTTTCTACTAGGCAAGACATTAAGGATGGCCAGTGTGGCTGCTTGAGGATATGAGTAAGAGTATGTGTACAGCTGGCTGGTTTCAGGGGACTTAATATCACTGAGCAACACTGGCTTATTATCAGGGCTCAAAAGTACCATAAAGGTCAGTTCTCTGTAGAGATAAGAACTGAGACTGAACAGGCCATTGCACCACTGAAGAAAGACATGGAACTAGAGTTCAGGCTTCCTGATTTTCAACCTAATGAAGTTTTCTCTACACCACCGCCTCATGGGAAGCTGTGTGTGTGTGTGTGTGTGTGTCCTCATGTGTATTCCTGAAGAAATCCTGTGATCACAATCTGCCTGGAGCATAAACCCTCTGAGATCATTAAGAGTCTTAAGTGAGCCAGGTATGGTGGCGCATGACTGTAATCCCAGTACTTGGGAAGCTGAGACAGGAGGATCACAGGTTCGAGGACAGCCTCAGCAATGTAACAAGACTCTCATCAACCTAGCGAGACCCTGTTTAAAAAAAAAAATAGGGTTGGGGGTATAGCTTGGAGGTAGAATGCCCTTGGATTTAATCCCTAGTACCCCCCCCCAAAAAAAGTCTAAGTGAAGAGAGTGTTCTAGGTATAGTTCAGTATTCCAAAAGCCAGAACTGTTGGGAGATGTTTGGTGTTATGTGACTAATGGTTCCACGATTAAATGAGTTTAGGAAACAATGGATTAAGCAACATGAAACAGGATTCGTTACTGGGGACTTTTCCTAGGAAGATGGGCACTGTAGAAAATGCAGCGCTTCTCAAATTCATTTGATGATAGTAGTATCATTTTTTAAAGGAGCATCTCAATGAATTGCTGATCCATGGAACATACTTTGGGAAATGCTAGTCTAAAGAATCAGGTTTAAATGATTACCAGATGTCTGTGCTCTGTCCTGCCCAGTCAGGGGTCTGGCTACACTCTCTTCTCCTTACCCACTGCTTCCCTTCTGAGCAGACAGTGTCTGTGTACAAAGTATCCCAACACACGCCTCACTATCACAATCCTGCCTCTGCTTAACTTTTACCTCCTCTGTGATGCTCCCTGCTCACTGTGATCTGTGAACTGCACTAGCACTTACCGCCTGAATAAACATTCTGACATCACTGAATTGTAATTCTATTTTTTTCCATTAATAGGGATTAAAACCAGGGTCTTGTGCATGCGAGGCAAGCACTCTACCACTGAGCAACATGCCCAACCCTTGTTATTAATTTTCTATGTGCAACATTTTTTTCTGAGTCCCCCCAAATATTGCAGGTTTCCCACTGACTAAGATATCAGACTCTAGTTTTCATATCCTTCATGATACCTGGCACAGAATTGGGACAGGGTTAGCATGAACCTTCAAAGGCTGATCTGTAACAGACACTTTGGATTCCCTTTCCATTTGTCTTAGACTGTACTTAATCCCTGAAATGTCTTTGGAAACTCCATGGATGCTTAGAGGGTTTCGGTTTTGGAGTGACATGAGTGCGCCCTAGACAGGACCATATACCTCATCTCTCTTGGTTTCTCTTACTCTAGAGCTGAATCTTCAGGTTAGGCCCAAACTGAACTGGCCTCTGGAAATTGTGATCAAGATAACCTTCATCAGTGCTTCTCTTCTATTTGGGGCTTCTAGGTTTAACTTAAAAATAAAAAAGGCCCTGCTAGGTGTGATAGTGCATCACAGTAAGCCCAGCTACTCAGGAGGCTGAGGTGGGAGGATCTCTAGTTCAAGGGCAGGCTGGACAATTCACCGAGACCCTGTCTCTAAATAAATAAATAAATAAATAAATAAATAGGATTCTTTTCTGGATAGGAGGAGCTCAATTTGACTGCTTTTAAAAATAGGCCAATTTTGTAACAAGGGAAGACAGCAGGGAATAGATTTAGATTTTGTTTGACTTCCCCATTTGACCCACGACCAGACCACTCCTCTGTCCTCAGGAGGGGCAGCTGTGGATGGACCATGCAGTGGAGTGAGTAAGGGACTCTGGGGCGGTTGTTACGGTTAGTGTTGTGAGTGACCATTCTTATTTTTAGGGGGGAGGGAGTTCTGAAATAGGGAAGGTATGGCAAAGGGAAAGAGAAAATAAGGGGAGAGGAACCGGGTCTCTTACCTCATAGACCTGGAAAAAAATAGGGATTTGAAGTCAGCATTTTGAAGAAAAAAAAAAAAAAGAAGCAACACTTAATCACTCATTTCACACAGCTGGCTCCTATCTGCATTACACAAAGGTCTGTGGGCTAGTCTTTCTGGACAGGGGACAGAGAAGCAGGTTGCTCCACTGTCAACCAGAGGAGCTGAGAGTGGTCTAGATCTGCCTAAAGAATTTCAGAAAGGTCATCCAAAGTCAGTCTAGGTTATGGGAATGGGGACACACATTAAAAAAAAAAAAACTGCCTCTGGATTAGCCAAAGGTAACGTGAAGAGTCCTTTCAAAGTAATCTGGGAAGCTTTATAAATACCTCTCCAAAATTGATGAAATGATCTCCAGAAGCATCTAGAATGACTGGCTTTGTTTATAAAATTTTCTCTTCATAGTGAAGAAGGGACTGGGGGTGGGGTGGAAGAAGGGACTGATAAGTATTTCTCAGCTTCCTTCTCTGGCCAAGCACACCTGACCTAATCAGTATGGAGAGCTCCAGAAAAGCAGATGTGTATAAAGGTTGCAGGGAGAGCCCTGAGGGAGTAGGGCATAGTTGGGGGAAAGGGAGAATCTAGCAGACCTTTCTCTGAGCAAACATCAAACTGAGGCTTAGTACTAGAAGGACTAACTCTTGGTTAATCCTGGAAGGTTCCAATCCCTATACTGCGGTGGAAACAGTCCACCATGGTTCTACAGAGTTCCTGCCCCCAAACCTCTACCTACCCAACTCTTTTTCTTCTTCTTTTTTGCATCAGCGTCCTTGCCGCTGCCGATGCTGGAATGGCTGGTGATGCTGTTGAGGCTTGAGATGCTATCTGAGGAGTTCTGTCTCTTGATCCGGAGTTCTAGAGGCCAAGTACAAGTGGGAAGAACATAGAGGTGGATTTAGAGAAGACATGAGACTTGGGCAAATCTAGCTGGAGAAGAGAAGAAAGAAACCAACCAACTTCTAGGTACACATTATTCATTTTTAAAAGTATTTATTCAACAAACATTTATGGAGTGTCAATCATATTTCAGCACAGAAAAATACTAAGGTAAAAATTATATATGAAGCAATCCCATTCAAGGAGCTCCCAGTCTAAGAGGAGAAACAGAAGTGGCACAAAGTCATAAACTCAGCTTGAATAGGTCTGGGAAGGACTCAACTAAAGCTGGCCCTCCACGCTTATGCAGAGTTCACCCTACCATTTTGTGTGTGTGTGTGTGTGTGTGTGTGTGTGTGTGTGTGTGTGTGTTACTGGGGATTGAACCCAGAGGCATTCTACCTCCAAGCTATACCCCCAGCCCTACTTTTTATTTCTTATTTGGAAACAGGGTCTCACTAGGTTTCTGAGAGCTTTGCTAAGTTGCCAAGTTTGGCTTCGAACCTGTGATCCTCCTGTCTCAGCCTCCCAAGTACTGGGATTACAGGCATGCGCCACCATGCCCGGCTTTCACCCTACTATTTTTCATGATTTCTCCAGCAATAGTTGGCTGTCTGGTGGTGCAAGGCCAGGAATAAGTAGCCACATGCCTTGCATTTAACCTGAATGAACTTCAGTTTTCTCATCTGATGGGAAGAAAGACTTCTCAGCTCTCTGAGAAGGTTTGTAATGGCATAAAAAATGATCCACTCTTCTACAACAGGGGCTAAAAGGGTTAACAAAGGAAAAGATGTTTAAGTATTGAAAGAACAGAAGTGGTTGGGCATGGCAGTGGTTGTAATCCTGATACTTGGAAGGCTGAGACAGGAAATCGCAGGTTCAAGGACAGTCTCAGCAACATAGTGAAACCCTGTTTCAAAAACAAAAAATAAAAAGGGCTGGGGGTGTAGCTCAGAGGTAGAATACTCCTGGGTTCAATCCCCAGCATCACACACAAGGCAGGCAGGCAGGCAGGCAGGCAGGCAGGCAGGCAGGCAGGCAGGCAGGCAAGGAAGGAGGGAAGGAAGGAAGGAAGGAAGGAAGGAAGGAAGGAAGGAAGGAAGGCAGGCTTCAGATGGGAACACTAGAAAAAGTATTCAGGACTAAAGAAAACATGCAAAGGCGCTGTAAGGGTAGTTGGCTTCACTGTGATGAACTGCAGGTGGTTTGGAGTGGACAGGTGAGCATGGATATTAGACTCAGGACAGATCAGGGAGAACCCTATATGCCTTTTTATTTTTTTGGAGGTACTAGGGATTGGACCCAGGGGCATTGAACCCAGAGGTATTCTACTTCCAAGCTACACCCCCGGCCCTATTTTGTTTTTTATTTGGAAACAGGGTCTTACTAAGTTGCAGAGTTGCAGAGTGCCTCAGAGTTGCAGAGTTGCTGAGGTTGGCCTTGAACCTGCAAACCTCCTGTCTCAGCCTTCCGAGTACTGAGATTACAGGTGTGTGCCACCACAGCCGGCTCCTATATGCCCTTTAAAGGAAATATGCCTCTGTGCCCTAGGTAATGGACAGTAGAGCATAATATTATCTGATTTTTAAAACCATTTTTACTTCAAAATAATTATAGATTCGCAGGAAGTCGTAAAGAAATGTACCTTCCAGCCAGTCTCATCCAGTGTTAACATCTTGCATAGCTACAGCACAATGTCAGAAGAGTTTTTTAAAATTAGAGCTTACTGTGTTATCAATGAGAAAAATGAAGAAGCAGGAAACTAGATAAGGTGTAGGGGACTAGTTAGATGGCTATTTGCAATTGTTCAAGAAACAAGAATTGTTAAATGAAAGAGATATGGGTTGTATTTGGTTATTTTCTCACTCTCCCCATGGCCAGAGATAGATCTTTAAACTATACTTTTCCCTTGATACTACACTACAAGGAAATCAAGATCTAGGCTCTGATGTTGGAACTATCAAAGCTCATGAAACACTTGGAAACTCCTTTGTTCCATGATTATCAGACCAAGTTTATGGTACTACAGAGTACTTAAGTTATTTTAAAAAGTGTGGAAAATTCTCAAGAGAACATGCTTAGTTGAAATAAAATTTTACTTTCATTGAAGGCATGGGTATATATTTTTTGTACATGAATAATTATTTCTGGAGAGATTCAGAACTCCTAGCAGTACTTACCTCCGGGAGAAGGATTTGGAGGAATATTTATGGAGAGGCATTTTATATTTTACCACATACCCTTTTGCATAGTTTACCTTTGAGGCTGGGAAACTTTTACTGTAAAGATCCATATAATAAGTATTTTAGGCTTTGTGGCCATGTGATCTGTCTCAACTACTTGTTGTGCTGTTGTGCATGCCACCCACATTTTACCTTCGAGCTATACCCGCAGCCCTTTTGTTTTGAAACAGGGTCTCCCTAGGCTGCTGAGAGTCTCACTAAATTGCTGAGCTGGTCTTGAACCTGTGATCCTCCTGTCTCAGCTTCCTAAGTACTGGGATTACAGGCCTGCACCACCACGCCCAGCTTCTACAACATATCTTTAGCCAGGTGTGGTGGCACATGCCTGTAATCCCAATACTTGGGAGGGTGAGAAAGGAAGATCACAGGTTCAAGGCTAGCCTCAGCAACTTAGCGAGGTCCCTCAAGCAACCTAACAAGACCCTGTTTCAAAATAAAAAATAAAATAGGACTGGGCGTGTAGCTTGGAAGTAGAATACCTCTGGGTTCAACCTCTAGTACAAAAAAAAAGTTGTAGAATAGCTGGGCGTGGTGGCGCACACTTGTAATCCCAGTACTTTGGGAGGCAGAGACCGGAGGATCCAGGTTCGTGGCCAGCCTCAGCTCTCGCTCTCTCTCTCTCCCTGTCTCTCTCTCTCTCTCTACTTAGTGAGGCCCTCCGCAACTTCGTGAGACTCGGTTTCAAAATAAAGTATAAAAAATAGGGCCGGGGGCATAGGGCGGAGGTAGAACGCCCCTGCGTTCAATCCCCGGTACCGCAAAAAAAAAAAAGTTGTAGAATAATAAATTTTCAAGAAGTTAGGAAGCCTTCATGCATTTTGAATTTTATACCATGTAAATTTATTACCTATTTACAAATAAAATAAAGTTAGGCATCACCATTAGCTCTTTGAAAGCTCCTAGTAATTCTGATTGAGTTGCGCCTGGATCAACATGAAAACTCATAGCAAAAACCCATGATTTATTAATTTAGCAAATATAGGTCTGAAGAGCAAAGAGTACTTGGGAAATTAGAAGTAAACAAATATCCCAGACCTATCACTTATGAGCTTGTTTGAGCAAATTATTTTCTCTGATCTTATTCTTCTCATCTATAAAATATACTTTATTGGGTTGTTATCTGTAATAACTTTATTAATATATGTAAAATTCTCTTTAAAAAGTACCCAGAATATGATAAGTGATCATATATACTGGTTAATATATTTTAAGTTTAAAAAAAATTTGTGTGTTATGTGTGTGGTGCTGGCGATCGAACCCAGGGTCATTCTACTTCTGAGCCCTATTTTTTATTTTGAAACAAAGTCTCACTAAGTTGCTGTGGCTGGTCTTGAACCTGTGATCCTCCTGTCTCAGCCTCCCAAGTACTGGGATTATAGGTATGCGCCACCACACCCGGCCTGGCTGTTACTATTACTATAGGCAGAAGAGAGCATGCAAGAGTGATGGAAGTGATGGGAGATGAGGTTAGAAAGAAAGGTATGCCTGAGATCAGCAAGGGGATGGATGCCACGCTAAAGGGTTTGGAATGCATTTCTTCTCCCTTTAACTTGCTTTTCTGAATGTTTTACATGCAAAGAAACTCATGGCATAGTACAATGGACACCCATATGCTTTCCACCTAATTCAACAATTGCTAATGTTCTATTATATTTGCTTTCTCTCTCTCTCTCTCTCTCTCTCTCCACACACACACACACACACACACACACACACACACACACACACTCTTTCTTGAACAATTTGAAAATATAAGTTGCAGACAATGTGGCATTTTACCATTAAATATTTCAGGATGCATCTTCTAAGAATAAAGACATTCTCCTACAATATCATTTTCACACCAAAGAAATTAACAGTAAAAATTTTCACCCAGTATCTACTTCATATTCCAATTGGAATGCTTTCTGATCTTAACTGACCTAATTGACTTACTCTGAGGGCAGCGTATAGAAGAGACCAGAGCAAGGCAAGACCAGTTAGGGAATTATTGCAATAGCCGAGGAGAAGAATGATGGAACCTGAGCCAGGTTCTCAGAAGGATTCAGTGACAATGCAGAGGAGGAATATAATTGAGATCTGTTTGGAGTTGGAGCTAACTTACTGTACTGAGTGAAACAGTCAGGAGTCAAGCATGACTTTCATATTAGTGGTTTGGGTGACTGGGCATATGATAATACTGGGCAGATGATAATGGACAAAACTGCAGAAGGGAGAAGGGTTGGCTTGTGTACTTCAAAGTGGGGTTGAGAGGATGACTTTTAATTTTGGAAATGTTAAGATAGAGAAACCTATGAAATCAGCCCGGTGTGGTGGTGCATGCTTATAATCCCAGTACTTGGGAGGCTGAGACAGGAGGATCACAGGTTCACAGCTAGCCTCAGCAACTTGTGAGGCCCTCTGTAACATAGTGAGACCATGTTCCAAAATAAAGAGTAAAATAGGGCCGGGCATGGTGGCGCACGCTTGTAATCCCAGTACTTTGGGAGGCAGAGACCGGAGGATCCGGGTTCGCGGCCAGCCTCAGCTCTCTCTCTCTCTCTCTCTCTCTCTCTCTCTCTCTCTACCTAGTGAGGCCCTCCGCAACTTCGTGAGACCCAGTTTCAAAATAAAGTATAAAAAATAGGGCCGGGGGTGTAGCGCGGAGGTAGAACGCCCCTGCGTTCAATCCCCGGTACCGCAAAAAAAAAAAAAAAAGAGTAAAATAGGGCTGGGGTATAGCTTGGAGGCCGAATCCCCCTGGGGTCCATCCTCAGTACCATACCCACACACAAAAGAGATACCTATGAAATCAACTAAATAGAAATGTCCCAAAGTAGTTGGAAATAGAGGTTGGAACTCAGAGGTTGATACAGATAAAAACACATATTAATAAGAGGTTATAAATCAGGCGTGGTGGCACATGCCTGTAATCCTAGTACTTGGGAGCCTGAGACAGGAGGATTGCAGGTTCAAGGACAGCTTCAGCAAATAGCTAGACTGTCAGCAACCTAGTGAGACCCTATTTCAAAACAAAACAAAAAAAGGGCTGGGGGTATAGCTCAGAGGTAGAAAGTCCCTGGGTTCAATCCCCAGTACCAAAAAAGAAGGAGGGGAAGAGGAGGAGGAGGAGGAGGAGGAGGAGGAGGAGGAGGAGGAGGAGGACTGGGGGTATAGCTCAGAGGTAGAACGCCTCTGGGTTCAATCCTCAGTACCAAAAAAAAGTTATAAAAATGTTGAGTTAATAAATGAGCCCAGCAAGTTTGTAGAATGTAAGATCAATAAATAAAAAACCAATTGTATTTCTATACACTAGTAATGAATAATCCCAAAATGAAATTAAGAAAATAATTCTCTTTATAATAGCATCAAATAATAAGTTTAAGAAAAGAAATGCTAGACTATTATAATGAAAACTACAAAATATCACTGAAAGAAATGGAAAAATATCTAAATAAATGGAAAGCCATGCCAAGTTCATGGATTAGAAGAGTTGAAATTCTTTTTTTTATGTGTGTGTGGTACTGGGAATTGAAACTAGAGGCATTCTACCTCCATGCTACACCCCCAGCCCTATTTTATTTTTATTTTAAATCAGGGTCTCGCTAGGTTGCTGAGAGTTTCACAGTGCTGAGGCTGTCCTCAAATCTATGGTCCTCCTGTCTCAGTCTCCCATGTATTGGGATTACAGGCATGCACCACCATGCCTGGCTAGATCTGATATTCTTAAGATAATCATAATCACTATCAAAATCTCAGCTGAATTTTTAAATAGATTGACAAACCAATTCTAAATTTTGCAAAAAAATGCAGAAGGCACAGAATAGCCAAAGCAATCTTGAAGGGGAACAAAGTTGAAGGACTCACACTTCCCAATTTCAAAACTTGCTACAAAAATAAAGTAATTGAGACAGTGTGGTACTGGCTAGAAGAGACATATAAGATCAATGGAATAGAACTGAGTCCAGAAATAAATATATACATTTTAGGTCAATTGACTTACTAAAGGATGCCAAGATAATTCAATGAGGGAAAAATAATCTTTTCAACAAATGGTGCTGAGACAGTTGGATATCCACATGTAAAAGAGTGCAGTTGACCTCATATATCACACCATATATAAAATTTTGCTCAAAATGGAACAAAAAGCTAATGCAAAAGCTAAAACTATAAAACCTTTTAGAAGCTGGATGTCATAGTGCACTCCTGTAATTGCAGTACTTGGGAGGCTGAGACAGGAGGATCACAGGTTCCTTTTTTCTTTTTTGTGGTACTAGGGATTGAATCCAGGGGCATTCTACCTCTGAGCTACACCCCCAGCACTATTTTCTTTTTTTTATTTTGAAACAGAGTCTCACTAGGTTTAGAGTCTCACTACTTGCTGAGGCTGTCCTCGAACCTGTGATCCTCCCATCTCAGCCTCCCAAGTACTGGGATTTTAAGCCATCATGCCCAGCTTTCACAGATTTGAGGACAGACTCAGCAATGGTAGCAAGACTCTCAGTAACCTAGTGAGGCCCTGTTTCAAAAACAAATAAAAGCTGGGCATGGTGGTGCTCGCTTGTAATCCCAGTACTTTGGGAGGCGGAGACTGGAGGATCCGGGTTCGCGGCCAGCCTCAGCTCTCTCTCTCCCTGTCTCTCTCTCTCTCTCTCTCTCTCTCTCTACTTAGTGAGGCTCTCCGCAACTTCGTGAGACCCGGTTTCAAAATGAAGTATAAAAAATAGGGCTGGGGGTGTAGCGTGGAGGTAGACCGCCCCTGGGTTCAATCCCTGGTACTGCAAAAACAAAACAAAACAAAACAAAAAACAAATAAGGGTTAGGGGTGTAGCTCAGAGGTAGAATGCCCCTGGGTTCAACCTCTAGTACAACAAAACAAAACAAAACACCTTTTAGAAGGAAACAAGAGTACATGTTCATGACCTCTGATTAGGCATAGTCTCTTAGGTACAACACCAAAAGCACACATAACTAAAAAAAAATACAATTGATAAACTTCATCAAAATGGAAAATTTTTGTTCTTCAAAGGACACTTTCAAGAAAATGAAAAGACAACACAGAATGAGAGAAAATATTTAAGCCAGGCGTTGGTGGTGCACCCTTGTAATCCCAGTACTTGGGAGGCTGAGACTGGAGGATCCGGGTTCACGGCCAGCCTCAGCTACTTAGTGAGGCCCTCCACAACTTAGTGAGACCCTGTTTCAAAATGAAGAATAAAAAAATAGGGCTGGGGGTGTAGCTCGGAGATAAAATGCCCCTGGGTTCAATCCCCGGTACTGCAAAAAAAAAAAAAAAAAAAGAAAATATTTATATGTTAAGGGTCTAGTGCCCAGAATGTATAAAGAACTTTTTTTTGTGTGTATGGTACTGGGGAT
>PVJS01012124.1:0-44450 GCA_004027185.1 Glis glis | reverse complement strand
ACATACACAAACCTATAAGACTCAATCACTATCTGGAGCATGAAAGGGAGGGAAGGGGGAGGGAATAGGGTGGGATTGGAGGGAGGGCTAAATGTGCAATGTGTGCATGTATGATGTTCATACCCTGACATATATCAAAATGTATAATTATAATTTACAATGCACCAATAAATGAACATAAAAAGTTAAAAAAAAATCCTCTCCTGTGTTGGGATGAGTCTTTCTAGTGATAGGACCCAGGTCTAGTCTAAGGGATAGCACATAGTAAATGGTCAGTAAATATTGAGCAAATTTATTAAATCTTATGTTCCCATCGCTTTTTCTATTTCAGAACATGATCACGTCTGAATTTAAATTCAATTCTAGTGATGATTGTGATAAAAAGAAAATAAGAAGGCATAATACTCATGGAGTTATTACTAGATTGCTGGCACTGTACTTTACTTGCATTATTTGATTTAATATTCAAAATAGTCTTTGAGCTTCATTTTATAGAAAAGACTTAGTCTTCAGGGAGCTAAGTTACTTGCTGAAGGTCACCTGGCTAGCAGGTGCCTGAACTAGGAATCTCCATTCAGTAAAAGCTCACTGGATTCCCTACTGGGTGACAGCCAGGGCTGAGGATGCTGGGGTTCAGTGGGCAGGAAGCAGTGGCTCCTCCTCTGGGAGCATATGAACATTTGTCTTGACCAAGTTTTTCTGCTGTAGCTTTATACTGAAACATTTTCTGGGGGAGATAAGAAGGAGGAGGAAGAGGAGGAGAAGGAGGAGGAAGAGGAGGAGGAGGAGGAAGAAGAAGAGAAGGAGGAGGAAGAAGAGTAGTGTGGGAGGAGGAGGAAGAGGAGGAAGAGTAGGAAGAGGAAGAGGAAGAAGAATGAGAAGGAGAAGGAGAAGGAGAAGGAGAAGGAGAAGGAGAAGGAGAAGGAGAAGAAGCTGCTGCTCATGTTCTTTGCACAACATCTTGGGGCTCCATAAAACTAGCATCATGACTGTACAATGAGAGGAAATATGCAAACAAGTGAGGTATTTAGGAAGACCACTCAGGGTGCTATTATATGACTAAGGCTTGGGCTGGGATCCCTGACTGCCAATGCAGAGGTGCAGGGAGTAAAATAAGTCACACACACAAGACTGACTGGGTTTGAGTTCCGGGCCCATTACTTATAAGCTTGAGCAAGTCACTTTACCAGCCTGGGACTTCGTTTCCACATATATAATGTGGGATAATAAAAGTAAATTATTCACGACATGGAACAATCTCAAAAGCATGATGCTAAGTGAAAGAAGCCAGAACAAAAGGCTACAAACTATATGTTTATGACGTTCGGAAAAGGACATAAAACAGCTCAGTGGTAGCTAGACAGGATTAACTATAAAGGGGCATAAGGGTGCGTGTTGGAGTGGTGGATATGCTCTATATTTTGGTTGTGGTGTAGTTACATGACTGTATATATTTGTCAAGAATCATCATCTTGTGCACCAAAAAAACTATGAATTTTACAATATATAAATTATATTTAAATGAAAGTGATTTAAGAAAAAAAAAGTCCATAGGTTCTTATGACCATTAAATTAAATAATGTTTATAAAGTACTTGGAACAGCACCTAGGAGAGAAGAAACTCTCACTGTGAATTTGCTCATTACCAAGTCAGTTCATTCGATTGTACATATCTCTGAAAGCCAACGAGAATCTTCACAATGTTAGATGGAAAAGAATGAAAATTTCCTCATGAATCCCTAAATGATGGTGTTTATCACTGGATGGGAGATGGTGAGGGAAGTCTTAAGTTCACTGGAACAAATAAATAATCTTCTAATGCACTGTAGAACGTCCAGCAGATACCACCAATGTGAAAAAACAGAGATGAGTAATGAATTAAAACGGCAGTTTAATCCGTAGCATTCTCTGGCTCTGCACATATAAATATTTAAGAGTGGAAAACATGCACAGGCCAGTCAAGTATGTGTGCTGCCCCTTCTCTCCCCTTTCCCAGAACCCATCTAAAGTATGATTTCTGAAATTTGGGGAATTTCTGAAGCTTTTTTCATCTCAAAACTCTGGCCTTAGCCGCTGCAGCCATTTGGAGGGTACAAGCCTGGCCTGGAGACTACAGTGTGACAACTTGGACCCTGCCCACCTGCGCATGCTCCACCGCCTGCACCCCCTCACAGGGTGAGCTCCTGGGGCTTAAGGTGGAATCTTAAACTGCCACCAAATGCTGGTTGGCCCGGGGCAAGACTCTGTCTCTGTGCTTTAGTTTCCTCGTCTGTAAATTCAAAGGGAAAGATGAGGGGATCTAGAATATCTTTAATAATCTGACTTTTGGAATTCTACAACCCCTGGACTGGAGAGGCATCCATGCTTTGGTTCAACTTCCAATGTCTGTAATGATTCTCGGGGCCAGAGTGTCTCGTTGGTGAAATGGGACACAAATACCCACTTCTGCAGGCTGCGAAGAACAAACAAAAATACTACCTGAAAGCACCTAGTAACATGTCTGGTGCAATAATTTGATATATTTTCTCTCTCCTTCTCCCCCTCTCTTCTTTACCACCTACTTTCTTTTCCCCCTATGAGAACCACAGACAGACTCTCACATCATGTAAAAACTTAGATTTTTGTTCTGTTTGTTCAGAAAGCACATCTGGTCTTGAACCCACCTATTTATAGAGTCATCTTCCAAGTACTATTGCCTAATGAGATGCTGGCTATTCGTGAGAACATAGTTTAAATAAATTTGTAAGGATGACACAGGTAAAATATCTCAAAATGCTAAAACCAACCTCTTGGTTTGTTAAGCTTTCTTAATAGATTTTCTGAAAGGTTTTTCACTCCTATCTTTCGCCTCATTCATTCATGCATTCATTCATTCAACAAGCTATTTTTGAGTCCTTCCATATGTCGGGCACAGTAGTAGGCTCTAGGGATATGGAAATGAATCAGACATTGTCCTTCAGCTCAAAAACCTTCCTGGTAACTAGAAGGAGGCACAGAGGCTATGACAGAAATCTGTGACGGGCATGTTAGGAACCAAGGGTTGGGGTGTGTGTGTGGTGGAGTTTTCTAGGAAGGAATCAGGAAAGGCTGCAGGGAGGAGTTGAGGCTGGACTTAAGTCATGGAAGATGAGTAAGTGCTCATCAGACAGAGATGGTGACAAAGGGAACAGGTGCAGGGGTGCAGTGGGGTAGAACGAATCGCTTCTGATATAGACAATAGGGTAACTATGGTTGACAACAATTGATGGTCTATTTCAAAATAGCTATTAGAGAGGATTTCGAATGGTCCCAGCACAAAGAAATGATAAATGTTTGAGGTGATGGATATGCCATTTACCCTGATGTGATCATGACACATTGTATACACACATCGAAAGGTCACACTGTACCCCATAAATATGTACAATTATTATGTGTCAATTAAAAATATATTTTAAAAAGAAGGGAACTGTATACAGAGGGAGCCGCATGCACAGAGGCTATATAACAGGGAAGGTACACCTAGGTTGGGGTGGAAGCGAGTGGAGGACCCATCGAGAGAGAGCTGGAAGTTCTAGATGGGAGCTCTTTTAGCAAACACTGAGCTGCTCAGGAAGGGGGTAGGGACAGTACCCATGCTGCACACTTGGTGACAACAGGAGAGGAAGTCACCAAGTCCCAACTAACTGTGGATTCACATCATCAGGTCGCAGCTTTGCTGGCCATGATGGTCTGGCATAGCTCTCCAGAGCTTCCCCGGGACTCAACCACCATTATGATCAATTTCCTCCGACATCAAGTCACAGTCCCTAGAGATGGCACTGACATTGGTTGGAATTCTGAAGCCTCAGTTGAGTTTTTCTCAGAATGGAGCCAGATTTTTGGTCTGTGTATAAGTTCATTGCTCAGGCACAAGACTGAAAAATAAATTTGATGTTTATGAGATGATGACCCACGATTTTCTAGTAGGGTGAGATGAGTTGTTAATAGGGAATCAAAAGTCATCAAAGGCCTAAAATACACCGGGTGCTTTTTTAACCGTCTCTAAGCCCTATGTGACTTTCCTATCTTTAAAGCCTATTCCGAATTCATACTTCCCCTACTAAACCACGTTGCCTCCGAGGTCTGTTCTCCAAGAGCCTTGGGTAAGTCTTGGTGTTTTGCTTAGCCAAAAAGAAGGAAAGTGACAAGAAAAAGTGGTCTTCACCCTCTTCACATCTCAGGGCTGCCACTGACGAACACACACCCGGAGTTCGGTTTACATCGAGGTGGGGAAAAAGTCTACACCTTGGAGTTAGTAAAAGGGCCTTGCTACACTCTCCTGGCAACCTACAAAAGTGGGTGAAGCACCTCAGACATTTTGGCTCCTAGTCATCAGTGGAAAGAAGGAGAGAAAAGGGTGTGTAGCCAAGCTTTGAAACAAAGGTGGAGGGGCGGGGGGAGAAGCAACAGAAGGAGCAAAGAATATCTTCCCTTCTATCACCTGCAAGCTCCGTCCTATTTTGCAAAGAGATTTTCTCCCCCTCAGTGGCACCATGCTCTTACTTTTGCCTTCATTCTTTTATTCCTTCCGCAATCCCTTTCTTCCTACCTTCCCTTATTCCTTCTTTCAACCTTTCCCCCTTCTCTGTTCTCCCCTCTTTTTTCTTTCTTGCTCCTGCAATCTCTTTTTTAAAGTTCAAATGAAAATACCAGCCTTAATCCCTGAGAAGCAGCTCTGTTTTCCCTGCGTGGCATTGCACAACTTGTGGTGTGGCTCCGTGCCACCATTAGCTACGCGGTGAGTGTCTACGTGGCCAAGGAACATCTTGTACAATGCCACTTTTTATCAAAACCAAATAGCATAACAACGCATACAGGGCCTCGTTCACATCGGCCTCAGAAGATTTCACTGTGATAAAAACAATGAAGCTGAAATAGAAAATCCATCTCTATTGGAGAAGAAACAGCCCCGCGCCCCTCCCTGCCTCCCCGCCTCCCCAGGCCAAAGCCCCCACTCCTCCTCCACTCGCTCACCTCCCCACCCTCTGGTCGTCAAGTGCTTCCTCTGGCCTCTGTCTGTTCAGGTTTCACCAGTCTGGTGACCCAATGGGACAGGGTTGCACCACACTGGGGTGGGGCTGGAGGGGAGGGAGGGAAAAGGTTTGAGTCCAAAGCCCCACTGAGGCTGGGTGCATTCCCCTAACATCGTGGTCTCCATCATCCTGGCCAAGCAGGAACGTCCGAGACGAGTTGAGTGTTCTGGTGGGGATCAGGACGAAAGAGCAGGAAGTTGCTTCTACAGAGCGGGGCAAGTTCCAGCCCCCAGTTCAAGAGGCGCCTGGCCCTGCTCATGGGCTTAGAGGCGCCCTTAGCCAGGGAATTCCAAGGAGAGGAACAGAGAAGGGAAGGCTGGTTTGAGAGCTGGGATCTGTGGCTCGGGAGTCCATGGAGGGTGGCCCTCACCTCCACGAGCCCCTCCCAAATGATCACAAACAGTGGGACTACATGGGACTCGGATCTCTCTCCACCGTGAGATAATCCTGGCTTTAATCCCCTCAAAGAGCCACAGGGCTCCCCAAAGGAAGGCTGCGGCCTGTCTCCCCAGCATGGAAGCAAGGTCTTCAGTGCTGGGAAGATAGGAGGGAGGACTGGGGCAGGAGGTGGCCTACTGAAAGTCCATGAGAAAGACAACTGCCCAGTGAGAAAGTCTGTGTTCTCCTTCTACAACACGGCTCAGGACTGAGCCCTCCTGCCTGCTGTATTTGTGGATATCATTTGTTCTTTCACTCATTCATTCGTTCATTCATTCAAGAAATAGTCATTGGGGATCTACTGTATGTCAACGGATTCTTGGCTCTGAGGGTAAGGAAGTTTATAAAAGACAAAGGCCCCTTTCATGGCAGGGGAGGAGGCATAGGACAAATAAGTAAAATAAATAAATACATAAGGCCAGCAAGTGATAAGTGCTAATAAAGAGCTTTTTGCTTGTTTTGTTTTTTGCTTTGTTTTGTTTTATTCCATTCTGTTCAGTTTTGGTACTGAGGATTGAACCCAGGGGCATGCTACCTCTGAGGTACACCCTCCGCCCTATTTTATTTATTTTTATTTTATTTTATTTTTATTTATTTTGAAACAGGATCTCACTAAGTTGCCAAGTTGCTGAGGCTGGCCTCAAACCTGCAAACCTCCTGTCTCAGCCTCTCGAGTCCTGGGATTACAGGTGTGGTGACCCGATTTGTTTTTGCTTTTTTTTAACAAGCAGTGGGAGGGAATGAGCACTGGAAGCCATGGTGGTCAGGATGGCTTCTCTGCAGGGGCAGCTTGGAAGTGAGACCCACGTTAGTGTAGGAGACAGGGGAGGAATATTCTCCATGGAGGGAAAGCAAATGCAAAGTCCCCTAAGACAGGAGCAAGTCCAGCATGGTAGAGAAAGTCAAATAAGTTCCCTTCAGGTGGGAGTGCAGTGGAGGGTTAGCCTGGGCCTCCTTCCTTCCCTGCTCCCAGCCCGTCCATCCATGTCAATTACTCAGTGCTGGATCCACCACCAGCCACAGGATACCTGGGCTGGCATGGAGTCTCTGGTCTACTGTGCAGAGGGTCCTCTAATTCTCCACATCCTCCCAGGTGATCCCCGGCCCTGCACCTCTCTGCCCAAGCACCACGCAGAGAGGTTAGTGAGCAATTCCTCTGAGCGCCAGCCACTGGGTGTGAGACTTAAACCCTTAATTCCAAGCCATTACCACATGGGTATCCGGTTGCCACTGATGGTTTCAAATGGTTGGCTGTTGGTGCCAGACGTTTTGTCAATGAAGGATTTCTCTCTCGGCTTAGGTTTTAAGTGAGGCTGATGTTTGCTGAAACTCCAATTTAATTCAAAACAAACCAGACGGATGAGGGAATGAAAAGGCATAGAACCTCAGAGAGCGTTTCCATGGAAGGGTTTCAGAGCCCATGTAAGGAAAAGGGAGAATAGAGCATGGGAGGCAGAGGGCCAGGAAAGGCAAGCTGCAGAGTGCCTGCATTCAAATCCCAGCCCCACTGCTTGCTAGCTGTGTGACTCTGGGCCTGTTACTTACCATCTCTGTGCCTCAGATTCCTCCTCTATAAAATGTGAAGAGGAATAATAGCTACGTTTAATGTTGTGAAGATCGGAGTAATTAATCCACGTGAAGTGCTTAAAGCAGTGTCTGGATCATAAGGCTCCATGGCCACTCACCTTTATTGCCAGGGGATGTGTTGGAGAGTGGATGTGGTCCTGGGCCTGTGTCCAAAGTGGTTTGGTTCAGTCAGGCAGAGCAGGGGGCACTGAGGCCAAGACTGTGGGTCAGGGCTGCAGTTCCCACTGTTAGCTCGATCTCTTCCCTGGTGTTCTACCACACTCCCAAAGATCAAAATTATGTCATTTGCAGGAAAATGGAGTGACCTGGAGAATGTTATGTTAAGTGAGATTAGCCAGTCACAGAAAGTGAAGGGTCAAATATTTTTTTCTCATATGCGGAAGCTAGGGAGTAATCGGGACACCAGAGGGACTTTAGAAAATGGAAAAGAAGCTCCAGTGGAGCAATGGGCGGGGGGGAGTCTAGGGAAGGGTGGTAGTCAGGGAGAGTGAATTAATGAAGGACACACTTCCACTGATGTTATATACATACATGAAAGTACCAATGTCAATCTCAATACCATGTATGGGGTAGGGAAGGGAGTGGGGAGGGGGAGCTCACCAAGTGCTGTGTGCATGTATGTCACTATCATTCTGAACTACATTATGATGTGAGACTACAATGCACCAATAAAAGTACATTAAAAAATAAACACAGCCATAGGCCTTTGGCTCCAGAAAGGACCAAATCAAAAGATATAAACAGTGAATCATGAATCCATCCTTCCTTCTAGAGAGGGAAGCTTGAGGCCTCAGTGGTAGGAGGGTGTTGCTCCTGCGTGGATGGCGCCTCACCCCTGATGGGGAGCCCTGGGCCGGCCCAAGAGCCCACTGGGCTCCTACCAGAAATCTAGTGCACAGAAAGCTATGTCTATGCTGTGCTTTTGAACTTAAAAAGAAAAAACAAGCAATTTACCCTTTTATTGAAATAACATCTCACCAGGAACCCCAACACATAAAACAGAAGTTTCCAAGAGCACCCCCCCAGTCACCTCTTTCCCTTTGTGATTGTCCCTGAAGCAACTGTAGGGGACATGCTTTATAAAAAAAATTGCCTTAGCTATCAAAATCTCAAGAGAGGTCTGCATCGATCCTCAGGGGCACATCTTTTGATACTTTTATTAATTTAGTTAAAAGTAATGTACCTAGCTTTTAAAAGTCAAAATTGTATCATGAAAGACAGTAGTCCCTGCTAGACTTTTTCCTACCCCCCAAGTCAGTCTACCCAAAGGCGATGAATTCCAACCTTAACCTATGTCTCTGGAATTGACCGCTCTGACTTTCAATAACGTGCTTAGACTGCTGTTCTTGATTCTTCAGGGTCAGACACAAATTATCCGACTTTCCATGGTGGATTGAGCTCTCTGCATTGCCTCTCTGTGGCTCTTCCTATATCCTCCCACAAAGTACACACCTCCCCACCCTGCTCACGCACACATACCTATATCAACTGTTGGTTAATCCAATATTCACTGTTTACATGATAATATGTATGAAAATATTGTCCACAGATGAGCCAAATAACATGCTATGTGTACATTTCTTTTATTGTATTTTTTCCTATAGTCAACAATTGTCTCATTTTTTTCTTTGCTTGGTTTTATGTACCTAGTATTAATTCATTCCCTACATTTTCACACGGGGCTCTAAAACTCCCAGTGAAGACAAATCCATCATATAACCAAAGAGTTCCATTTTCTTTTTAGGATGTGTGTCCCTCTTGGAGGCCCTCGGTGTTCCTCCTACAGCGTAGGCTACTTGCTCTGGAAGTTGACCGTGCTGCTATTATCCTGGTCTTAACTTTGTCATCATACATGATAATTTCCTGAGCTCCTGTTCTGAGTTGGATCCCTAGATCCTAGATGCTATGGATTGGTTTACTCTCCTTCCTCCCAACTCTTCTTTTTTTTTTTTTTTTTTTTAGTGAAATGCTTCTTCTAGTATTTTCCCAAGAAAAGCTGCTTGGGAAGTGACCTTTTTTGAGACCATGCATATCTGAAACTCTTGTTATTGTGTACGCTTGAAGTTGGGGTTCTAAGCGTTGAAGAATAGGTGTGTCTGTAACCTCACATACGAAGCATGGTCTTCCATCTCTCTTATGAAAGGATTCCTGGAGACATAAATACCTGACTCTGGGTGTATGTCATGCAATCTACAGCAAGATAAGGCAAGTGATAATTAATACCTCCTTTATCTGCCATCCCTATTTCTTTTTAGCAGACACTTGCAGAGTGCCTGTCCTATGTGCCATGTATAGTGCTCAATGCTGGGACTTGTTTTGATTTGGGATGATTAATTCATATATATTTATTTTGACAGGCTCACCTGGAGCCCTCGGGCCGTATGGCAACACTAAGACTTTTCTTTCAAGCCACTCACCTCAACTAGGTCAGCTTCCCTCACTTTAGTCAGCTGAAGCCAAACTCAATAGATGCGGCTGCCAAGAAAAGGGCACGACGGCGGCGAGTACCAGACTCCCGCAGGTGTCACGGGGCCCGCATGATAGAAGACCTATTGTCTCCAGTCGAGGGGCTCTGAGGGGTCAGGCAAAGCTCAGCGTCACCTACGCAGGTGGAGAACGTACCAGGACCTCTGTGCTCTACTCTGTGAGACATCAATGGAGCTCCTGGCCACGGGCACACTCCTCCCTTGTGAGTCCAACTGGAGGGGATCTCAGAGCAGGAAACCAGTGCAGAGAGTAATAAAGAGCAACAACAATGATCACAGTTGTTGTTATCGTTGCTACTGAAGCCAGAGGGGATATACCCCTTTAGTGTGACTAATTAGAACACTACCCTGTGTTAGGGACTCAGTGACATTAAGACATAACGCTCATACATGCATATCCATGTTTATAGCAGCATAATTCACAATAACCAAATTGTGGAACCAACCTAGGTGTCCATCGACAGATGAATGGATAAAGAAAATATGGTATATACACACAACGAAATTTCCCTCAGCCATAAAGAACAAAATTATGTTGTTTGCAAGAAAATGGATAACATTAGGGATTATTATGCTGTGAGATCAGTCAATCTCAGCAAGTCAAGGGTCGAATGTTATCTCTCATATGTGGAAGCTAGAGAGAAAATAGGAAACAAAAGGGACTTTAGATAAATGAGGAGAAAGACCAGTAGAATAGTGGAAGGGGATTGGACAAGGGAAAGGGAGAGGGGAAAAGGAGGCTTGAGGAAGGAAACAGTTTAAATAATGCTATGTTCATATATGAAGGCATCACTACCGACCTCACTAACGTGTGTGGGGAGGGAGGAGCAGGGCGGGGCCCAGAGAGAAACACACCAGGTGATGTGTGCAGGTATGTTTGTGTCACTTTGAGTCTCATTATGATATATAATTACAATGCATCAATTGAAGAATGAAAAGATATAACACCTCTGCTTTGGTTTATATAGACATTTTTTCATTATCTATAACTGAAATTCCAAGAAGGAAATTCAACCAAAAGTAAGGATTACTATCCTAAAAACATACTTCCTTTCTGACCCTGCAACACTGCTGAGGGAATTTAACCCAAGAAACTAGTGAAAGATGTAAGATGTCACTGCTAAAAATCATGAACTAACGAAAGATCTGAGAGAAGATATAGTATTAAGAATATTGACTAGAATATTTCTATGTAATTTAAAAAGTGGAAATTGCCTAAATATCTTCCTGATTAAAAATTCAGGCTGCACTGTCATTCAATAGAATACACTTTGTGATATGTGATTCTATGATAGAAATGTATTCATTGATGTGGAAAGATATTTTTTAAATGTTATATATTCTTTTGTATCCATGTATGCACATATACATATATATGCGGAAAAAGACCTAATAGGAAAAATACTATGGCATTAAGAAAGGTTATCTCTGGGTTAATATAATAATAGTTTATTTACTTTTTTACCTACTTATTTATCTGTATTTTCCATAAAAGTCCTACTTTGTTTTTATAATAAGAAAAAACAATAATAAGTGGTATTAAAAATGTCTAGCATAAGCTGGGCACAGTGGTGCATGACTGTAATTCCAGTACTTAGAAGGCTGAGACAGGAGGAGAACAGGTTGCACAGTAACTTACAAAGACCCCGTTTCAAAATAAAAAGGGCTGGAGGTGTAACATGGAGGTAGAATGTCCCTGGGTTCAATCCCCAGTACACATACACACACACACACACACACACACACACACACACACTCTCTCTCTCTCTCTCTCTCTCTCTCACCCTCATAAAAAGCAAAGGAAGGATTTCAGCCAGCCAAATCTTAGCGGAGGTTCCCCCAAGGTGCATGGTTTTCTAGGAGCCCCCCTTGGCACCCCTCCCTCCATCTGCCTATGGTTTCTGGCTCTGCAGCACAGGCTTGAGCAGATCTAACTGCAGGTGGCTGGGAGATTAAGTCTTGGCTGCGGACACAAGGGTCCCAGCCGCCCACATAAGGTTGGTGAGTCAGGGCTTGCTCTGTGCTTGCAAGAAGCATCCAAGCATCAAGCTTGGAGGTCAGAGAGAGGTCATCTCTCATCAGAAGCCCTTCCAAAGATGCTGATCGGGTAGAGGAAGCCCTTCTGTAAGGTGTGTTCTGGAAACTGCCCCATAGTCCTGAACTGCATTTCACCTGCTCTCCAGGTAGCTATAGCTTTATGCAGCATGGTGCTGTGTGAAAGCTAACTGCCCATTCTCTAAGTGAGATTTGAACCAGCTCCACATCACTTCGGACCTTGTGTTTCATCTTGAACACAAGGCTGTTTGTCCTCCCCTTCAACCCTTCTGTCTGTAGCTCATATTATAGCATCACCCATATACTGCCTAGTGTCTAGCTATGTCTTCAGCTATGTCAGGGGCTGTGCCTTCCCATCCTTTGGGTCTCAATGAGTGCTGGGCAATAAGTCGGATCACTTATTCTATATAGTATTTGTTCAGAAGCCCCATTTCCCTCCCCAAACACTCTAAGAACCTGAAAGACAGAAATTGACGTTAGCAGTCAGGATGGGCTAAACTATGCAGCGGTAACCAGCCTCAAAATCTGAGATATTGAAACAAAAAGATGATTTCTCATTTTCTCTATACGGTCTTTGTGGTTCAGCCAGCAAGTCCCACACACCACAATCCCTAAGAGATGAAAGCTGCCAGACCCCCGCCATCTAGAATGTCTCCAGGTAGCATGCTGAAGAGAGAAGAGAGGGACAGAGCAGTTAGTCACAGCATTGGCCAACACAGGTCACATGGCCACACTGAACTTGTGGAAGGAGTGAGAGCCCGGATGCCTGTGAAGTGCTCCACCGACTCTCACTCTGACTTTGCTGTATACCTCTGCACCCAAGACGATGCTTTTGCACAAAGTGGTTACTCAGGTAAGATAGAAGACTTAATGTAATGCAGTGGAATTCATGTACCGTTTGAGATTCTGAAGGAAATATAAAACTAAGACTTATGTAATGAGATGCCAGTAAGAGAAAAATATACACTCAAGCAATCACAGTAGGTAGCATGGTGCAAATGCTATAATAAAATTATAATGCCCCATGAAAGTATATTGCCGTTCTATTGCTATCGTAACAAATTATCACAAATGTAGTGGCTTAAAACAACGTAAATTTATGATTTTACAGTCTGTAGGTCAGAATTCCAGCACAGGTCTCAATTAACAAAAATCAGGGTGTTGGCCCTCTGTCTTCCTGTCTGAAGGCTCTAGAATCCTGCTGTTCAAGTTGCTGGTGGAATTCAGTTTCTCCTTATGGGACTGAGGGCCTGCTTGTTGTTGGTGGTCAGCTGAAGATGTCCCCCAGTCCCTAAGGCCACCACATTCCTCCACCCACGGCCTCCTCCTTATTCAAAACCTGCAGTATGGGGTCAAGCTTTTCTTATGTCCATCTCTCTGAGCCACTCTTCTGTCTTCCTCTTCCACTTTTAAAGACTCTGTGAGTAGATTGTGATCACCTGGATAATCCAGGATAATCTCATCTCCAGGTCCTTAATGTTAATCACCTCTGCAAAGTCCCTTTTGCCACGTAAGGTAGCATAGTCTCAGGTTCTAGGGATTGGGGCGCACACACCTTTGAGAGGAGGGGACCATTATTGTACTTACCTTAAGAATTATCTGTATGCAAATTTAATATACATATGTTAATAATAGATGTGTGTTTATTTACATTATTTGTTTACTTATTTATTTATATACAATTCAGTGTGATTGAGCCTGGGAGGGAAAGATTTGTTCCAAATTGGAAACCCAGGTAAGAACTTCGGCTGGGCTGATGGAGGAATAAAGACAAACAGGCAGAGAAGGGGGCCTGGGATTCAGGCTGGTGCATGAGGAGCATAGTGAGTCCGGTCTGGTGCCAGCAGTGGGGCCAATGGAGCTGGGAGACAGGAGGCTATGGCAAGCTGAACCATGTGAGTTTGGTGAGGCAGCTTGTTGCTGGAGATAGAGCGTGGGGCTGTAGAGTCACATAGACCTGTGTTTGAGTCTCAGCTCTTCCACTTGGTTGTGTGACTATGGGGAAGTCACTTATCCTCCATAAGTCTCGACTGCCTCGACTGTGATATGAAGCTGCCAATGTGGCACCTGTCTCAAGGGGCTGTTGGGAGGCTTCATGGAAACCATATTTAGAGTGCTTAACATTTAACAGAGGATGATGTCACTATTATTACCTGCCAGGTCCTCCCTGGTCTTTGGTTGAATCACCTGTACTGAAGGGAGAGAGTCTAGGATGACCCTGTCCTGGCTACTTGCCTCCCTCCAGGGCCAACCCCAGACATTCCATGAGTTTTCCCACACCAGGCACTCTCTAGAGAGGAGCCTGGGTTAGTGTACAAAAGTCCTCCCTCTGCCCACCTTGAACATGCCTTGGCACTATGCTTAAATTTAGGGGACAGAGGGGACAAAGATCAGTCCTCACACATAATCATGTTCCCATGTTCCCAGAGGAGGTTTGGACCTCTCTTCAATCCAAAGATGGTTTTATCAACATATCCCTTTTTATGACCCAAGGTGGTGAGTTTGCTGTGTCTGGGGCTTCACTTCTCAATCTACAAATTCTAAGCCCTTAATATAAATGTTGATGTCACACATAATTGAACTGGGATCAGGCGTTCAGAACCCATCTTCAGAGAAGCAAGGGAAGTGCACAAATATGTATATATGTATGTATATGTAAATAAAAAATATGCTTTGCTGAGTAATTGATTTTAACACACTTTCATAATTCCAAGCTAAAGACCATGTGAAATAAGTAAAAAAAAAAAAAAAGAAACAAGTTAACCAGTGAGTGTCCAATTTTGGATTTTCTCTGCAGGACTATAGAGCTAGTAGAGCCCCAAGTGAAAAGAACAGGGCTTCGGGTCCTAATTGCCCTCCTGAGTCGAGGAGGGAGTCAGGTAGCAGCAATGTCTTCACTCTCACCGCCTACGCCCTATACCCCACTGTAATTTTTTTCATACCACCAAAGTAATTTTCATTTTAGAAAATACAGATTACTACACAGGAAAAACAATTAAATTCATGTACAGACCCACCTCCAAGATAAAACCATAATTAATATTTTGTAATATCCTTTCCATTTTATCTCCACACAAATACTTTTCAATTTAACCAAAATGGAATTATGTCACACATACTATCTTGAGAAAACAAATATTTATTAAGCACTTTTTAGGTCACCCTCCCCTTAATGCCGGTTTTTCTGCTCTGTATCTCACAAGTTATTTGCAAACTGGGAACATAAATCTAAACTGGCATATGGTATGTATTCAACACATGTTAACAATTATCATCATCATAAACAACAATCATAATTATTATCTTGCTTAATCATCACCTAAACTCTGCCAAATTAAAAAAACTGAGGCTCAGAGAATTATTATTTGCCCAACCTATACAACTTGTAAGAGATAATTCAGAATTAGAAAAGGGCAGGTATATGGACAGAAATACACCAAGTGATGTGTGCATGTATGTTTATTTCATTTTGAATCTCACTGTGATGTATAATTATATTGCACCAATAAAAGTATTTTTTTAAAAAGAATTTGAAAAGATGACCAAGAAGGGCAGAAAAATCTCCTTTTTCATAGGAGATTTTACCTTGAAAATCTTCACCAGGTTCTTAAACTTGTGACTGAGAAATCCCAGGATAAGACAGTTTGTTCCAGAATCTTCTCAATGCACCAGCTAAATTGATTTGTAGCCCATCATTTCCACCCAGTTAATTGCTCCAAAATTCCCTTTTGGATAAGAAGATGTAAGAAAATTACAACTAGTCAAGATGGCTTTCTAAAGTTCTAGGTACCTTCAGTCTGGCTTTCTTGATTTCCAATCCCAATCAATTCCTCTTTAATAATAACATTAATAGCTCACATACAAATAACAAATCATCCAGGTTACTCCTAAACCCCTTGTTAAGGCTTTTGGGATTAGCCACTGCATCTCTATGCCTTCTGAGCCCAGAACATGTAATTGAGAACGTCAAGTTCCACTGTCATTGTTGGCTTAGACTCTTTTATTGGTTCCCATGGGCCTCCCAGCTGGACCAGCTTGGGTAGGATTCATCTCTCGGGTAGTCACACTTGCTGCTCTGCCTCACCACAGGTGCACACATGCATACGTGTGTACTCACACGGACACATGCACATGTTGAGTCTCTGTGAGTCACATGAGCGTCTCAAAATCTGGCACCATGTGCTGAACCAACCCAGACCACACCAGGGCAAAGGTTGGCTTGGCACACAGTTTCGTTGTCTGCGGGAATGTGGTGAAATTAATTAAGGGAGAACCAACTTCCAGCTTAATTAATTTGTCGCACCTACCTCCAAGTTCTCTGCTTCTCTCCAGTTCCTAGAGAGTGAACAAATGACCAGACTTGAGTAAGACAAGGGGCCTGGGGGCAGAGCCAGAAAGATTCTCAGGTCTACATGACCCACAGGGTAATGTGCAGAACTTCTCCCCAAAAAGCCTCATGGCTGGAGAAGCTTGTGTACTGATGGTGACAAATGTCTGGAATCCTACCATTAGAATTTAATTCCTATGGACTGAAGTTTTGGAGCTGCAGGAGACCCTTGTTAAAATGCAAATGCCTCTGGGGAAGTTAAGGTGTATTAATCAGTCATACATTCATGTAAATTACTGTATTAGACTATCTCTTGTCTAACTGGACCTTAGGGTACCAGGACATGTAAGTTTGGATGGCAGGCTTTATCCAAGATAGATGGAATGGGAGGTGAGGAGCATTGGGCGCTGGGGAGGCAGGTGCTGAGGGCAGCCCTGACCTTATAACCTGGATTACCACTGGCTGCTGGGGTGAGCCAGCTACAGACACTGCTGGGTGACCTTAAGCAGATCCCTGGGCTATTTGGGTTACTCAGCCACACCCTGAAGGTGATCAAGGTGACCTACAGCTCCAGGCAGCTGGGTGCAGAATTAATTAATGACTGCAAAGGAGCCTGAAAACATGAGGCCCGTTGAGATGCAAGGCATGATTATTAAGTTATTAGGAGAACTGTCTAATTACCGTTTCTCAAGTTGCTGGTAGAAAGAGACAACTCTCTGATGCTCTAAATGGGGATCTGTGAAAAAGGATGGGGAAGGTAGAAGGGACACGTGTCTACCCCTCATGGCTTGCTCTCCACCTGTGCTGGAAAGCTGGGTCTTTCTGCATCCAGAGTAACCAATCTGTGGGGCAATAGGGGCATGTTTTAGGAGCAACAGTCTGTAGTAGGTTTTTCTGGGCTGCTGGCTGGCACTACCTGCCAATTTGCCCTAGGAATTGGGAACACCAAACATTAAAGAACTGGTCTGTGATGACGCCTACCATTGTTTCTTGGGTGGTCCAGATGGTAGGTGTGACCAAGTGCTTTGGAAACCAGGTAAGGAAGAGGAGCACAAGAAAGGCTTGGCCAAACTGAGCCAGTGGATAGGTGTGTAACCTTGTGCAAGCTAGTTCCTTAACCTCCTGAGCCTCAGTTTTTTCCAATACAAAACTTGCAGTCATAAAACCTTTCTCTGTTTTCTCCTCCCAGGCATGATGGGAAGATTGAACGTGAGCTATGTGTGGCATAAAATGCTATTTGGATATTATTTCTGCTAGTCCAGGTGCTTTTAGGATGTCATTTGCAGAAGACTTTGTTTGACCCACTAGGTTTCACCCAACAGTCTGCCACAACGCCTAAAATTCTGAGCAGTTGTCGTATTTTTCACTAGGATTTTACCTCTTGAGAATCCATCTTAAAAACGCCAACATAATAGCCAACACAATAACAAGATGGGGTGGAGTAGGAGAATCCATGATTAGCCACTGGTAGATGAGTAAAAATTGGTCCATTGGATCAGCCAGTTCTCTGACCAGAGCCTGAGGACATAGGATATAGGATCTGATGACTAGGAGAAAGCACCAAAGGAAGCAGGAGCCCTCGAGCTAGCAATAGAATGTTGGGTGCCAAAAAGGTTTAGGCAGAGAATTCTGTAAAGAGGAAGGAGAAATATAAAAAGAAACACACTGTCAGTACTGATATGAAGACTTTTGCAGATTGGAGATTTTGTGCATATCCCCCCCCCCAACTCTCACAGCAGCCTCATGCATTATTGTTTCCTTTTTACATAGAACAAACTGAGACCCAGAGAGTTTAAATACTTGCCAAGTGTTGCAGATTCAGTGTTTGGTGGAAGCAGGACTCAAGTGCTGGTCCTGAGTCTCCAAGTCCTGACTTCTTTGCATCACACCTTCATACCTGTGCTGCACATTTAACCTGGAGGGAATATTCTTTTTTTATTTGAATTACCCAGCCCTGGAGGGTTTTATTTTTCCTCTTGTGGAGTAAGTGAGAGTTTAGAGAAGCCCAGTAAGTAGTTGGCTCCTTTCCTCTTCCTTCTTTTCCTAGTGGATTGCTGTCCAATTTGTTCAATGGGGCAGTAATAATAGTTGGCATCTATGGTACTTTACTACTATATGACAGGTGTTTGCATATAATATGTCTAATTCTCACAATGACCTATAAAATAGGTCTCATGTCCCCAGTCTATGGAGACAAAGGCCAGGGCTTTGAGGGTGTAAACAGGCCCAAGGTAGATGGGCTTGTCAGGATTCAACCCAGATCTACCTGTATTTAAAGCCCATGTAAGAGGGATTGCCATCAATACATAACAGCTATTAAGAAGTGTCTTTTTCCTTTTTTAAAAAATTGCTATTCTCGAATTCCCATTCATATGAATCTTAAACTCTTAGAAGCCACATTTACACATAAGTAATTTTATTGAGGTTTTCTTGAGGCCTATGAGCAGGAGTTTCTATATATTATAAACCTAGAAGTAGAATTTCTATGTCTTAAAGTAAGGGACCTTTTCAACTTTAATGGGTAAAATGGTATCAATTTACACCACTACCTGTGTATAGGTCAGTTTGTATTGCTGTATTCCCTAGCTAATACTTGGCATTATGAAAGTTTTCTTTTTTTTTAATCTGATGGTGTTAAATGATATCTCATTGTGGTTTTTATTTGCATTCCCAATAACTAATAAGATTGAGCACCTTTTAATAAGTTATTGGTCATCTGTGTTGACTCTTTAGTGAAATGCCTATTCATATTTCTGGCTGCTTCTCTATTAGGTTATCTATCTTGACTTGTAGAAGTTCTTTATATATTAGAGACTCTGGATACAAAGTATGTGTAGGATGTATGTATAATATATATTTTGTCCTGCTTTGTGACTTGTCCTTCGTTCTATAATGCCCTTTGATGAACACTTCATTGTTAATATATTGCATTAATCAACTTGAAAGTGTTCTGTTTACATTGGATTCACCCAGATAATCCAGGATAAACTCCCCATCTCAAGATCTCTTTCATTTAATCATAGTTGCAAAGTCCCTTTAGCCATGGAAGTTAACATATTCAGAGGTTCTGGGGAAATGAACATGGACATTTTTTGGTGGGATGGGAGGAGACATATTCTGCCTACCACATGTGGCCCTTGATTGAGAGCTTAGGCAAGAGGCAGGCTTATCTACTTGTCCAAACCACCCAGAGTGGCATTTACATCACTCTGAGCGCAGGATGGGGAGGGAGCAAGTCACTGATCAAGTGTCCCAGACTCTTACTGTTTCTATTGAGATTTAGTAAATTTTATTGGGAAAAAATGTTTCCCTATTTGTTGTATGACCTTCAGTCAATTTCCAGAGATATTAAATTGTTGGTATTTAAAATAATGTTCTCCAGTTTTCCTGGGAAGGAGTTCCTCAAATCTCCTTATGCCATCATTTTGGAAGTGAAATGTCACTTCCCTTGAACTTAGTTTAGCTGAGTATCTAAGTCAAGGTTGATACTTATTTTCTGTTAGTACTTTAAAGATATTCCATGTGTTCTCTTTTCCATTATTACGTTTCAGAAATATAGTCCCACTCTAATGTTTTGTTGACCATCTGTGTCTACAGATCATGATTTCTCTCTTTTTCCTAGGTGCTGTTCATTCTGCTACAATGATTTTAGCTGTTGGATTTCTTTATACTTAACCTGCTCATGATTTGTTGGACTTTTTGAATCTAATTGGCATATTTCTTAAAATCTGAAAAATTCTTAATATATATCTTATCAGTATGGTTTTTTACTAATCTATTTTCATCTTTCGTAACTCTAGAGAGACGTTAGCTTTGTATCGTCAACCCAATTTTCCCTTTCATTTCTCTTAATATTTCTTTCATAGTTTCCATATCTTGATCTCTGCATGCTGCATTTTGGATAATTTCTTTAGATCTACCTTCAAGTTAAATAATTAACTCTTCAGTTAGAAGATTTAAATTTCTATAAAGATTTTGATTTCCGTGTCTGCATTTTTTCATTTCTAGAAACTCTACTTCATTATTATCTAAATCCTCCCGGTCATATTCATTCATTGTATTTGTAATGTTCAAACTGTATTCTGTATCTTTGAGTCAAGTATCTTCAGTCTTTGTGGGTGAATTTTTTACTTACAGTGGCTTGTGTTCTCACATTTATTGTGATTTCACTTAGATGAGCATCAAAACATTACCTATTGGTATTTTTTCTGGTTGGTTTTCAATGGCAATCCACCAGAGAGGATTAGAGTTTGCTCCTGCCAATTGTCTGAGAGAATTAACTCAGAAACTACTTCTGATATTTGGATTGATATGTTTTGTAACACACCGGTAGGACAAAATTGAATCCAGGTTCATATAAGGACTCACTTGTAGATATGAACTCTAGGGGGAAACAATTTTTCCTTCTACCCAGAGCCAAAGGTAAGACACACCTCCTCCCTCACCAGCCCTAATTGGGTGTATCTTTTTCCCTTGGCATTATTCACTGAGGGAATAGCCCTCTTGGGTTTTTAATTTTATGTAAGAATCTTTGTTCTGACTCCAACTCTGAGCATTCTCAAGCCCTTGTCCATTGTCTTGATTTTTTACAACTGTAGCTATAAAAAATGAACACACACACACACACACACACACACACACACACATCTACATTATAGGTTATTGGAGAAGCTTCTGGACTTACTGTTTCCTCCCTCGGTGGGTTTGCGTTCCAACTCTGGGTTTAGCATCTGAGGGATTCCCTTCTTTTCTTGAAATATCAGCTATGTTGCTTAAAAAATATTAACCTAGGGAGTAATGGGGACACACAAGGGACTCTGGTTGATAATGGAGAACCCTCAGTGGGGAAAGGAAAGTGGTACAAGGGAAGGGGAAGGGCAAGAAAGAAATGAATCAATGGAATTACTATCATAAGCAATATGTACATGTGAGAATATACCAACATCATTCTTGGTACTTCATATGGGAAGGGGGATGGGGGGACACTAAGAGCTGTGTGCATGTATGTTAACATCAAATAGATATTTATTACGATGTAAGACTCCAATGCACCAATAAAAGCACGTTAAAAAACATTTACTTTATATTTTATCCAGCATTTTTCCTTTCTTCTTTTATCTAGAAGGATTTTTTTTTTACACTGCCCTGTCTTCTATACTGCTGAAAATAGAAATTTCCATGATGGTTTTTGTTCCTTTTTCCTACTTGGAAAAAAAAAACATTCCTCATTCTTAAATTCCCCATGAGATGTCATCTCTGCTGGGGTACGTGCATTGTTCCGCTCTCTTCAAATGCAGAATAAATGAATCCATTATCTGCGTTCTCACATACTTGGAACATATCTCTAATAAAGATCTCCCACATTTTTTATGACAGTTATTTGTTTATCTGTTTCCTCCTACTGTCCTACAAGATCCTGGCAGAGTATTCTAATGATCATTTTATGTTTGGTATTTAACACAGTGCCTGACACAAAATAAACACTTAGGTGGCTATTTATTTGAATTTGAATAAAGAAACGACGAAAACATCATTGCTTGCCAGTGATGTCCAAACTCATTACAATGTCACCTAAGTACCTTTACATTCTAACTGCAACCTACTCTTCCATTCTTATTGATCAACTAATGCATCGAGAATTAATGTATATGTTATTTATTAACCCACTCATTCATACATTTATTCATTATCCAAGTCTTCTTTGAGTGCCTATTATGTGCAAAACTTTGTGGTGAATAATAGGAATATCGCCATGAACGAGACGATTGTGATCCTTGTCTTGATGGAATATATACCCCAAATAGGAATAAAAAGAGGAGTAAATGCTAACAAGTAATTATATCATTGATTTACTTAACTACATTGTGATATGTATTATGAAGGAGAGGAGAAGCCTCTTGAGACACTCGGCAAACTGTTGTGTGAGGGTAGGAAAAGCACAGCAAAAGAAACAGTTATAGACAGACCCTGAGGTAAGAAAGAGCAGGGAGATTTACCCACCCCTTCCTCTCACTCTGCAGGAGCAACATTGGTGTAGTCATGGTTCCCTGAACAGCTCCACAATGATGCCCGGGCTCAACTACACCTCCTGTCTAGTTTGTCCCCATCATTCTCCTATCCCCACCACCTCTACCTGTCAAAATCTCAAGATCCCACTTATTCCCAAAGGTTTCATCCATGGAGACTCCCTTGGTTTGGGATTTATTTTACTGCCTTTTGTATCTTCATTACAGTGTTTATCTCACCATTCAATTGCCTATGTATGTGAGCTATGTGAGGACAAGGGATTTTGTTCAATTTGATATGATTCTACCATGTGGAATCTCAGTTTGGCCACAGTTTACTTGTGTGGCTAAGTTACAACCAGATTGTGCCAGACCAGAAACCACAATGACGTCAGAGAAAACTTCTAACTGGTTTACCAAGAGAAGAGTTTTTGAAAAACCAGCCATGCCAAACCACAAGTTCACAGAGTTTTGGACAGGTAGCCAAGACCCAGGACCTTTTCAAGCTTCCTTAGCACTGTCAACCCACTCATTTGGCATGAAATAAGATGCCCTGAACTACACGACTTGATTTGGCCATGTTGGATAACACCAGCTGTCCAGATCTATGGGCACAGAGTAGGTGTGGTATAGTTAACTCCTTCCTTGCTCTTCCCAGGAGGAATGGATTCCAAGGAATATCTGTCCTAAGCCATGGAAGGATGCAAGACCAGGTGCCTGAGGTAGAGGAAACTCGGGTCAGCTCAGAGCAAGAGTTAAAATGAAGACTTATATATATTTCTAAATATTTAAAATTTATAAGATAAGCTTACATACTATAAAATGAAATATGTTCCACCCCCTACCTTGACAAAAATACTTGAAAACAACCTAGAAGACCAGGCTACAATTTGGAATTATCTAGCACCTTGCAGCAGGGTGGCTTAGAAAGAAACAGTCCTGCCATTTTCTAGGAACCCTCTCCCTTCTCTTCCTAGGCCTAGCTTCATCGGGCACCAAGAGTATCTTGCAAGTCAGGTATGATAGCACACACCTGTCATCCCAGTACTTGGGAGGTTGATACAGGAGGATCACAGGTTCAAGGCCAGCCTGAGCAACTTAGCGAGGCCCTTAGCAACTTAGCAAGACCTTGTTTCAAAATAAAAAAAAAAATAAAGCTGGTGTTATCCAACATGGCCAAATCAAGTCGTGTAGTTCAGGGCATCTTATTTCATGCCAAATGAGTGGGTTGACAGTGCTAAGGAAGCTTGAAAAGGTCCTGGGTCTTGGCTCCCTCTCCAAAACCCTGTGAACTTATGGTTTGGTATGGCTGGTTTTTCAAAAACTCTTGTCTTGGTAAACCAGTTAGAAGTTTTCTCTGAAGTCATTGCGGTCAGAGAAAATGCATGGTGATACATGGTGGCACATGCTTGTAATCTCAGTATTTGGGGGGCTGAGATAGGAGAATTGCAGGTTCAAGGACAACCTCAGTAACTTAGTGAGAACCTGTTTCAAAATAAAAAGGGCTGAGGCATGTAGCTCAGAGGTAGAATGTCCTTTGTTTCAATCCCTAGTACCAATAATAAACAAACAAATAAGATAAAATAAAACAGGTTTGGAGTATAGCTCAGAGGTAGAATGCCTCTGGGTTCAGCCTCTAGTAAAAAAAAAAAAGTGTCTTGCACACATACATTTGCAGATATCCCAGTCCATGCATCCAAGTTC
This sequence comes from Glis glis, assembly GCA_004027185.1. Taxonomy (NCBI): domain Eukaryota; kingdom Metazoa; phylum Chordata; class Mammalia; order Rodentia; family Gliridae; genus Glis; species Glis glis. The sequence goes on along the minus strand of PVJS01012124.1, from coordinate 20,794 downwards.
CATCATAGTTCTCAAAATATTGGTGCCCACTGGCCACCTCTTCCACAGGTGCAGTCCATTTGCAGGAGCATAGACCCAGGGAAGAGGTCTCTGCAGCCCCTTGAAGCCCCTTCAAGACCATTTGAGCAGGGCCTTGAAGGAAGGATATGGACTTCAGATGAGTCCCTTCCTTTGGTCCCATGAACCCTTCAAGTCACAGAGGGTTGGTGAAAGTTACATGTGATTTTGTAAAAAATAAGTATGTAATAAGGTTGGTTCTCATTAAATGCATTGATTATATGTATTCCATCTTTAAAACAATTTGGTTTTCTTAAGACACTGACCTACCTTTGGTAAAGTTTTACAAAACCTATACCTTCCTGCTATAATGTCTTAGATATCTGTGTTCCCAAAATGTGGCCTAATTTCACTATGACCATTTTCCTTCCTAATAGTTCTGTTTTATGTTTTCCCAAAAAAGCTATGTAACCACTCCGTCGCCTACAAGACAACTTAAAAGTCTGGTGTAACTGATCTTCTGGGTACTCAAAAAACTGAGACCTAGAGAACGATCTGGAAATGAAAGAACTAAGGAAAAACAACCAATGTTTTGGCCCTAGTCCTCCAAGGTCAAATGGAACCCGGGAAATAAATGATGGGACTTCTAAGGGCTTTGTAAATTCTGGAAAGTCACCCGATCCCCCAAAGAGGGAAATTGTGAGGACCTCAGAGACAGAGCCAACAACACATACTCTGTAAAAGGAAGGTCAACAGAGAGGAAAGTGTCCTCTGTGCTTCAAATGAAGCCAAGTGGTCACCATGACATGACCTATCCTGGCAGATGATAGAGGTAAAGCCACACCAAGTCCCTAAGAGTAACCCTGAGGAGCCTTGACTGACCTTTACAGCAAAAGTGTTAGATAAACATTTGTTTACCCAACATAAGGCTACTGGCTTGGCCTTGAGTTCCCAGAAAAAACAGTATAACCAGAGGCAAATGTGCTATTTCAGGGGTGACAGAAAGGATCTATACAAAAGCCATTTCTAAAGTACTTCTACCTCTAAACTTGCAAGGAATAAGAAAAGACACCAATACCCAAAACCTCCCTCCAGTTAAGGCCTTATAAGATGTTGTAAACTAAAAATTGTCATTCTTAAGGTTTTACAGGTCCAGGACCATCGGACTTCTACCAAAAATGAAAATTCTTATTCCTATAAACTCCTGAAGGATCTGAGTCCTGTTCAAAATCTTACAGCCAAAAACCCTGTTTAAGCTAAGTTAAAAACGACATGATGGCTCTTTTTCAAGCTTTTTGCCACAAAAACTTCGCAGTGTTATATATAATGACTTATGGCCTATTACAAATGGGTTGGCTACTTGGCCTCTGACTTAATGTAATCAATTTTACCTTCTCCATCATTATCAACCCATTCATGGGTCACACACTCCCTACCCTCTGACTGTAATAACAACTTACATCCCTGGTCTCCAGCTCTTGTTGCAGGATTGTCAGCCACTTTATTGGCCATTCCCAGATTGCTTCAGAAAACATCGCCCTAAATACAGCCTCGGTGACCAACCTAACTACCTCAGTGACACAAGTCACCAATGGCACTGGACTAAATTTTAAAGATCTTTAGACTCATTGGCGCACATGGTATTAAATCACAGGTTTGCTCTCAATTATCTGTTAACTGATCAAAGAGTAGTATGTGCCATTGCCAATACTTCCTGATACCTATATATCAACTCTTCAGGAGGAGTTAAAACCAGAATGGAGGACATCCTAAAACAAGCAAGGTGGCTAAAAGAACAAATTGCCAAATCTCTGGCACCCCAAATATAAAACAAATTCGTCATACATTCCCATCCATTATCTTATGGCTGCTGCCTCTTTTGAGTCATTGACCATATCAATGCTCTCATATTTAATCCTTGTTTTCTTAAACTATTAACTAAATTCATCTCTTCTCATTTAGAGGTGATCAAGCTACAAATGGTCCTTCAAATGAAGCCTCATATGAACCTCCAGACCCCAGTCTACCATGGCCACCTAGATTGCCCACCTCCAATGGGGTCCTACCTGCTGCTGCACCACTACGTCCCCTCACAGCCAAAAGTAGCTAAGAATGGTATTCACCCTGTGTCTCTAATGGCAGTTAGGGTCACCTAATTGAGGGGGATTAAAGAGATAAAAAAGTAGCCAAGTAGGGCCAGAGGGCCACAGTAAAAGAATGTTATTTCCTGAGAGACAACAGATACTAACTTCCAAAACTCTTAAAAAGACCAGACCAGACCAAACCTTCCAAATATCAATTGATAATGAGATACTCATTTTCCTCATCCTACTCTTTGGGCCATACATAATCAATCTGAATATGCCGCAAATCCAAAAAATCATTAACCACTCTATTAATGAGGTTCTTCTCTTGCAGACCAAAGGCCAGTACCTCCTCCTCCCAAACCCACAGGACCTCTGAAGACCCTCACAGTGCCTGCAACACAGCTTCCAGGCCTCAGTCTACCTTTGTCCCATTGTCATGCAGGAAGTAGCTAGATGAATCCAGCTGCCCATTTCCCAATATAAATATTTTAAAACCTCTGGAATGTGGGCACTGTCAGGTCTGGCTGAGGCCTGGACGGAGGAGGTTGAGAACAAAAGAACTCCAGCAGTGGCGGGAAAATGCTCCTGACCATCCCCCTGCCCCCAGCACCATAAATCTACCTGTCCTGGCACCCTGCCAAGACCACCAATGATAGAAGTCCATGACTGCCCTGCTCTCCCATCCCCCCCAATGCCCCATAAAAGGCCCCTAGTCTGTAAGGAAGGGGTTTTTTGGCTGACTCTCATGGGCTCTCTCCCCAGTCAGCCCCCCTCCCAGGCTTTACTCAATTAAAGAGCCTGTTCTGGTCTGTAGAGCTGTGTTTTTTCACTTCCTTCCTATTTCCTAACACATACATACATACATACATACATACATACATAAATTAATTAATTTAAAAAATTAAAAAAATAAAGTTCTTTCCTATTGGATATTGGACTGCTTTGGAACCTTTGTTAACAATAGCATGGCTATATAATTGGAAGTTTATATCTGAGCTGTTTTGTTTCATTGTTTTATTTGTTGATTCTTCCAATAGCTTGAATTATATTCTCCCAAAGGATATGTTGAAGCCCTAATCTTAATCTCCCAGCACCTCAGAATGTGACCCTATTTGGAAATAGGGTCAATGCAGATATAATTGATAAAGATGAGGTCATACTGGAATAGAATGGGTCCCTAATTCCTAATGACTGCTATTCTTATAGAAAGATGGCACGTGAAACAGGGGCAGATGAGCGCACAGCCACGTGATGACAGAGGCAGAACGCCAAGTTTGTTGGGAACCACAGGAAGCAGCCAGGAAGAGGCAGGGAAGGATCTTTCCTCTCGTGCCATCGGAGGCAGCATGTCCCTCCTAACATCTTGGTTTCAAATTCCACCCTCCAGAACTGTGAGACAATAAGTTCCTGTTGTTTTAATCCAACCAGCGTGTGGTACTTTGTTAAATAGCCCCAGGAAACTAATTCAATCTCAATCCACACACCGTATTCAAGTACTGTAGGTTTACAGTAAGTCTTCGAACTTTGTGTATGTCCTGCAAGTTTGACCTTTCCCATGATTTTTTTGGACATGCCAAGACATTTGCATTTCTATATACATTTCAAACTGCCTTGTTGATTTCTAAAAATAAAACAATAACTGTGACTGTGACTAGGATTGTATTGTCTATAGATTAATTTGGGGAGGATTAAATCTTAATAATATTGAGTTTTCCAGTTTATATACATGGTATATTTCTCCTCTTAGCTTTTCTTTCATTTCTTTCAGCAATGTTATGAAAGTTTCGTTGTAGAGGTCTTGCTCTGTTTTGTTAAATTTAATTCCAAGAATTTTATGTACATAACTGCTCTTATTAATGAAATTATTTTAAAAACTGTATTCTCCGAGTGTTTGCTCTTTTTTTTTCTTTGTTCTTTTTTGGGGGAAGGGGTTGAACCCAAGGGCATTCTACCCCTGAGCTACACCCTGGTCCAATTTTATTTTTTATTTTGAAACAGGATCTCACTAAGTTGCAGAGGCTAGCCTTGAACCTGTGATCCTCCTGTCTCAGCCCCCAAATACTGGGACTACAGGCATGTACTGCCACGTCCGGCTCAATTGTTTGCTCTTAATATATAAAATATAAATTACTTTTGGATATGAATCTTGTGTCTTTGGTTATTTATGTATATAATGGTCATTTTATAGATTTCCTATGTAGAAATTTTTCATCTGCAGTGCAAACCACTTTAATGATTACTTTGTACTCTACATGCCTTTAATTTTTATTGAATATTATTATCATTGTATGAATTTGACATAGTAGAATTCATTCTTTCAGTCTAATGTGAGATCTTGAAAAATGGTGAATCCCACAGGCTTCCCTGCCTTTGCTAATGTTTTGAGACTCTGCAAAGACAGACAGGGGCTTCTTCCCTCCCTGGCCTTTCACTTAACTTTCCTTCAGCTGCTTTACCACTGTCCCAGTTTGCTTCTCTCTAAATGAGGGACCATGGTGGAAAACCTCAGGAAGGTGTCTGCTCACCTTCTTCCTCCAGCATTTCTTATTCAGGATGGGAGTGAGGTTAAAGACAATGATCAGCTGTCTTGGGATTTTCCCCTTCTTTTCTTGTTCCTATCGTTTTTGAAGTTTCTGACATGGTATTATACTTTGTTTTGTGTAAGTAATTTTTTTTCCTTCTTTCCAAACTCCTTTTATAGCTGGGCATGGTGGCATATGCCTATAATTCCAGTACTTGGGAGGCTGAGACAGGAGCATCATAGGTTCGAGGACAGCCTCAGCAAGTACTAAGACTCTCATCAACCTAGAGAGACCCTGTTTCAAGATAAAAATAAAATAGGGCTGGGGGTATAGCTCGGAGTTAGAAAGTCCCTGGGTTCAATCCCCAGTATTGCAAATAAATAAATAAACAAACAAACAAACAAATCTCCTTTTATTCATTTTGTTAGGTATTTGGGGAGGGATAGTTTTATGATATGATTTCATTTAGCTATCTTTATCAATAAGTTCCATGCTTCCTCTTTAGCGATCTCAAAATCAAATGCCAAAAAGCCTAAGAGATAACAAAATGAATAAAAAGGGCAGGTGGGAACTTTGCAAAATGAAGATCCTGAGGTTTATTTAGGGGAAAGAGTCACTGCTCTACACCTGTGAAAACTTACCAAGTAGGACCACCGCCAGGTCTTACAATGTTTAAAAAGAAACTGGAAATCAGATTTTTAAAATGTGAAATATCTCTATTTTTATATGTTGACAACTAGTTCAAATTCCAAAAAATAGAGCCTCGTGGCAAAATTAACTCTCTACAGCCTGGATGTGGCGGTCAGACTGCTCTTTTTGTGGTGTGTGGAATCACTTCAGCCCTCTGGTGCTACTCTATGACAGAATGGAATTATGACCTCAGTGGATCATTTGAAGCAGCTCATCAACAAACAAACAAACGAGTGAATGGGAGAATGGGGACCTAGGGTCAGGACATGTAAAAGCAGACAGGATCTGTACTTTAGAACAGTCTATATCCACCATGTTCCAGTACCACCTCCTTTGAGTAGCTTTGAAGGAGGGACTGAAAGCCTACTCTTTCTCTTTTGTGATTTACCAGTGTCGTGGTTTAGACCTTAACTGTCCTCCAAAGGCTCCTGTGTTGAAGGCTTAGAAGCAGGCACAGTGGTGTGCAGAGGCCTGGCCTTCGGGAGGTGACTGGATGGCGAGGGTTCTGATCTCAGGAATGGGTTAACACCTGTGTGGATTCATTGCTTAATGGGTTTCAGGGGTGGTGCTTTATGATCAAAGCAAGCTCTCTGCTTCCTGGCGGTCACCAAGTGAGCAGCTTTGCTGTACCTCGTGCTCCCCACCATGCTGTTTTGCCTCACTTCTGGCCCAAAGTGACAGGGCCAAGTGACCAGGGCCTGAAACCTCTGAAAGTATAAACCAAAATTAACCTTCCCTCCTTGAAGTTGATTTCTCTCTGGTATTTTGTCATAGTGATGAAAAGTTGACTAACCCACACAGTCATGTTATCCATCAGAATTGGTTTCATGAGAATTATGGATAGAAGATAGCATGCATTGCTTTTAAAGCCTGGTCTCAAGCCAATCCATTGACTCTTAGTGAGGCTAGGGCGTATCCTGCAAAAGGATCAAGAGAAAGTACATGGTGGACATGTGCTTGTACAACTGGCTCTGCTACTCATTGACATCGACACCTCTTGCATACACTTAGCTTTCTATCCCTTCATCCTTTCATCCATCACTCTACCTACCTGAGTTCCCATTACAACAGGAAATTGGAAACTTTTCAGTGATTCTCAACCCTGACTGTGCATCTGATAAACCCAGGCAATTTTTAAAAATAAGGTGCACTAGACTTATGCCATAACCACAGACAATTACTCTCTCACTGTAAATAAACAGAAAACTGCACAAAATATATGAAACTATTGGTTGCAGTTTTTTTTTTTTTACCACAGGCAGTACATAACTGTGCATCCTAAGAGAAGAGAGACAAAAGATGATTTCCCTGAATGCCCTGTCTTTCTTCCTTGGAAGACATTCTAGACCATAGGAGGGAGGGGAATCCCAATAAGAGTGCGGTGGTCTTGGTGTGTTCTTGATATTGGTGTTCTAAAAGCTCAGGCACCTAAAGGTTGTGGGGTAGAGTTGTGAAGAGAAGAGAGCAACAGAAAAGGAACTCTAAAGATATGAATAGGTGTCTTCTTGAATAGCTCATGAATACTAAGATTGACACCATAGGGCTAAACTCTATGAGATGGGGCAATGGGTGACTAAGAATCTATGAGCAGAATGGTTCTCAGAGTTTACATAGGCATAAAAAGGCCATGAGTGGAGAGTGGAGGGCCCTTATTGGTTACTGAGTATATTCAGTAAAGACCTCTGAGAGCTACAACTTATTAGTGATCACTGATCACTGAGGACATTGAATCTTCCTCAGGTCAATAAACAATATCTATTAAAAACTGTGGTAAACATCATACTTCAATGTAACACTTTAGATGTATAGTCTTGTCCAAAAAAGGACAGTGATCCTTGATCACCCCTTTTTTTAATCATTGTCTTGAAACCTAAGTCAGTCACAAATATCAAGAAAATGAATATATTCAAAATTGAACACAAATCTGTTCTTATTTTCAGAAAATATTAGGATTACATGTAAAACATGAAAGTAATTTTAAAATGCATCCAACGAGATTGTTTGACATTAGGTTAACATATCAAAAATCAATAGTTTACTCATAAATAAATAATAACAATCAGAAAAATTCAATTATAAAAGTCTCACTTATAGAACTACAAAAAGTTACAAAGCATTTAGGTAAAAAATCTAACAAATATGCAAAGCCTTCTATAAAACATTATTCAAAGACATGAAAGATGACCTAAGTAAATGAAGATATTTCCCATAGTTACATAATGATAGGAAATCTTAAAAATGTCAATTATTCCCAAATTAATTTTTAAAAATCAATATAACTCCAAGTAAATTCTGGTAGAGTTTTCATTGAGCTTCACATTTTTTGTGTGTGTGGTACTGGGGATTGAACCCAGGGGCATTCTACCCCAGAGCTACACCTCTAACCCTATTTTATTCTTTATTCTAAAACAGGGTCTCACTAAGTTGTGAAGGGCCTCACTAAGTTGCTGAGGCTGGCCTTGAACCTGTCATCCTCCTGTCTCAGCCTCCCAAGTACTGGGATTACAAGCATATGCCACCACACCTGGCCTAGCTTCACAATTTGGTCCCAAAAATTTTTCAAAAGAACAAAGAACTAAGAGTAGAAAAAGAAAAGCTCCAGGAATTTAGAAAATGTGCAACTGGCACAGAAACAGAACAATAAATAATCGAAACAGAATGGAGAGCCTAGAAACAGATCTAGCCATATTTATATTATACGTGGAGGCGGTGTTGTCAAGTAGAACAGAAGGAATGATTTATTTAACAAAGGGTTCTGGAACACTTGATTGTTTATGTGAAAAACTGAAATTAAAAATGACTTTCTACTGCACACTATTCACAAGAGTCCTGGGTGAATTAAAAATCAAAGTGTGAAAATAAAAAACTATAAAATTTTAGAATTGGGGAGAATGTATTCATGACCACAGCATAAAAAAAGTTTATTTCCTAAACACAACATGAGAGCATAAGCCATAAAATAAAAGATTGATAAATTTAAATACATTAAAATTAATAACATCTACAGATCAAAAGATATCTTAAGCAAAATAAAAGGTAATCCAGGCACTGAGTATAGATACTTGTAAGTCATATAATCAAACAAGTTTCATCCAGATTATGTAAAAATTTTTTCCTACAAGCCAGTAAGAAAAAAATTCAATGCAATTGGAAGTGAGAAAATAATATGAATGAGAAAATAACATGAAAGAAAAACTGAAAAGTCAGTAAATACATGAAAATGTGCCCAATCTCACTAATAATTGTAAAATGCAAATTATAACAGTAATTAGATACCATTTCACATCCCTCACATTCATAAACATTCAAAAGTATAACAATGTCAAGTGTTGGCGAGGACATGGAACAATGGTAATGCTTCTGCATGCTGGTGGGAGGGTAAATTGATTCCAGGACTTTAGCAAACAATTTAGTATTACTCAGGAACTCTAAACCTACTCAGACACTCTAAAATAGTGTTCTGGACAAACTCACACGTGTGCACAAGGAAATGTGCAAGAATGTTTACCGCAGCTTTCCGATGGGAGCAAAAATTTGGAAATGATTTCAGTATCTATCTATAGTAATAGGTAAATTGGGATATATTTATATAATGGAATATATTCAGTACTTGTAGTAATGATGAGAGAGCAGCATATTTGTATTAATAAATGACAAATTGCAGAATAATACAGACTGCAGAAGATCATCAATATAAAGTCTTAAATATGTATAAAATTTTGCTATTTTCAGTGTAGGAGGATTACAGGTGGAAAACAGAAATGCATATGCAGGTAGCCAAGGCATAAAAATAAACAGAAATGTATATGCAGGTAGCCAAGGCATAAAAATAAACAGAAATGCATATGCAGGTAGCCAAGGCATAAAAATAAACAGAAATGTATATGTAGGTAGCCAAGGCATAAAAATAAACAGAAATGCATATGCAGGTAGCCAAGGCATAAAAATAAACATGGAAATTCAGGAGACTAGTTATCTCTCAGAGGAGAAGCCAGCCAGTAGGACCAGGGCTAGGGATCCTGTGGTCTCCAATTGGATCTGTTGCAGTCTCCCCTTGTTTCTTAAAAAGAAAGAAAAACCCTATATACTTCTCTGTGTATAAAATGTTTCACAATTATTTTAAAAATCCAGAAGGCAAAGTGAAATCAATTTTTGAACATTGATCATCTGTGGGCATGTGGATTTATTTTGCTGTCATTTGTTTTAGGATTTATTTCCCTTTTTCATCTGTGTTGTCCAGAAAGGCCAATTTTTTTTTCCTGAACATGAAACAATTAGACCTTTTCTTTATCAGAGTAGTATATATGCCTGTGTGCATGCGTACGTGTGGTGTAGCACATCCTTTAGTAATAGTAAACAATGAAAGTGAACGCAATTGGAAAGACTTTTTTCTTCATCAGTCATTTAGCATATTTGGTGGAAGAGCGATTTTTCTGGACTACGTGGATAACCATCTTGTAAAGGTCTTGGCATGCGTAGACATGAGCTCACCCATGGTAGTTTCCAGGGTTTGGATGGGAACCAGTTTCTGGTTATTTCACCACCCCAAGAGAAGTGAGAGGTGTTGCTCCAGGGGGCACCGTCAGCAGTGTGGCTACCCGAGAGTCCCTGCCCAGCCATGCAGTCACTTCTGAAACTAATGAGATCAGCACCTTTTCACGAAACCATGAGTCATCCCTATCGGTGAGGATTTCCAGGAGCCTAGGGAGGGCCTTGAAGTGCCGGCCTCACCAGATGTGCTGGCATTGCCAACTCTGCCAACCCAGAGCTCCATGACTGGCCCATTGCCAAGGTCACAAGGTCACCAACAGACAAAAATCCTCTTGGGCCTCAGGTGTACAATTAATGTAATCCCAATTAAAATTCCAGTTGGAGTGTTTTTGAGGAAGTTGATCACCTAAAATCCATACTGGCTCACAAATAGCCAAGACAATATTATTTTGAAAACATATTAGAAGATCTATGATAAAAAGTATAGTATTTGTTCAGAAATGAACAAATCAGTCAATGGGAAAGAAGAAGTTAATGTAGAACAGAAATAGGTGGATGAGCAAGGCATGGTGGTACACGCCTGTAATCCCAGTACTTGAGAGGCTAAGACAGGAGGATTGCAGATTTGAGACCAGCCTCAGCAACTTAGTGTGACTCTTGGCAACCTACCTAAACCCCGTTTCAAAATAAAAAATAAAAAGGGCCTGGGGTGTAGCTCGGAGGTAGAATGCCCTTGGGTTCAATTGCCAGTACCAAAAACAAAACTAACCAAACAAACAAATTATATATATATATATATACATATATATATATATATGTATATATATATGTGTGTGTGTGTGTGTGTGTGTGTGTGTGTATGTGTGTGTGTGTGTGTGTGTATGTGTGTGTGTGTGTGTTTTTCTAATATATGTGTTTGTAAAAACAGGTAAATAGACTGGCCACAAATTCATTGAGAGAAACATTTATTTTATTTAATAAATATTATCGGGAAACTATAAAACTATTATATGAAGAAAACTAGATCCCTATCTAACTCCATAAGCAGGGGTAGATTCTAGATGGATGGAAGACTTCAGTGTGAGCAGTAAAACTATACAATGAAGAGAAGAGAAGGCATACTATCGTGTGACCTCTGAGTTGGTGAAGGGTCAGTTAATAAAACTTCTACAACACAGACTCTCTTGAGAAAAAAAATCATGAAGGACGTAGCTATAACAAAATTAAGGGTTTTGTTGTTGTTGTTGTTGTTGTTGTTCGTTACAGGACATTATGAAAAAAAGTAATAGGTGAATGACAGACCTTAGAATGAAGGGCAGAGAGCAGCTCAGGCGAAGTTGCTCGCGATCTCTAAAACATGCAGGAAAATTCAGTAAAAGACAATAGCCTCAACAGAGAAATGGACAGAGGGTATGGAAAGATGATCTACAGAAAAAGAAACACATAATATTGCTTAGCATATGAAAGACACTCAAAATTATTAGTCATCAGAGAAAATGCTACTTTTAATGTTTGTTTTGTTTCATGGTGCTGGGCATCAAACGCAAGGCGTCGCAAATGCTAGACAAGAACTCTACCACTGAGCGATACCTCATGTTCTTAATCTTTAATTTAGTTTTTTATGTTCTTAATCTTTAATTTAGTTTTTTAAATGGCAAACAAATTTGTATATATACAGCTGGGTGCAGTGCCACATGCCTGTAATCCTAGTACTGTGGGAGGCTGAGAAAGGAGGATCACAAGTTTGAGGCCAGCCTCAGAAACTTAGAGAGACCCTGTTTTCAAAATAAAAAAACAAAAAGGGTTGGGGGTGTACGTTAAAGGTAGGATGTCCCTGCGTTCAATTCTAAGTACAATGAATGAATGAATGAATGAATGAATAAATAAATAGGGCTGGGAGTGTAGCTCATAGGTAGAATGCCCCTGAGTTCAATCCCTAGCACCCCCCAATTGTATATATTCATATATATACAACATATATATTCATATATATACAACAAAACAACATAATGTTTTGTTGGCTATATCGAGGTAGTTAGTATGCATTACCACACATACTTTTTTGGTGGTGAGAACACTTAACATCTACTCTTTCAGCAATTTTCAAGCACACAGTACATTGTTATTAACTATAGTTGCTATGTTGTAGAGAAAAGCAATTTAAAACACGAAGGTGTCATTTTTACCTACTGAACTGACAGTGATCCCAAAGCTGGCAATGGAAGTTTGGATGAGGATGAGGACTCATGAGGGCCTTCATCAGGTGGAGTGTGGAAGAGGCATTTAGATGCAGAGAGTCTACTCCTAGGTATACGTCTCAAGTGATTTCTCCAACTCTATAAGAGACCCTGTAGAAAAGCCCAGTATTCCTGTCAGTAGGACAGGAACAAGGTACACTGTGGGAGACACTGGCCTGGGAGCATTATGTAGCAATGAGAAGCAATGAATATGGCGTAGATATAGCACTATGAAGAGAGATCTTCCAAACTGTTATACTTCGTGGGAAAAGTAAACAAGAGAGCAAGGTATGCAAATAAATACCATTTGCATATAATTAAGTAAAACACAAAAACAAAAATATATATGCAAAGAACACATATTTGGAAAGACCTCAGTATGAACCACAACAACAAACATATTACATAGACCAGGATTGTTGCCAATGGGTGGAAGTATGGAAATAGGAGTGGGGATAAACTGAAAGACAGTAAATAAATAAGGAAAATTAAAAGGAACCCCTTAGGGGCAGAAAAAAATATGTTCCATAAACTGCAGAGCGTGATTAGCTCTGCAACTGAGGCTATTCTTGCCTTCTAAATATCAAGTGTTTCATAGAGAGGAAGATACTACAAGTATCAAAGAAATTTTACATGGAATAAGGAATTTGCATGGTTTCTGGCAAAGAGAAGATATTCAATATAGAGAAGTTTCTATGAAGTCAGATTGTGAGCAAAGTCATAATATAATATGTATTACAAGAGGATATAGAATGACCAACATATATTTTTTCACAGACCGAACTCCCTAGATTTCTTCCTGTGGAGGTATGTTAACAGCACAGTTTATTCAGTGAAAATCTGAGCACAAATTATCTGAGGCAGAGCATCACACACACATGAGTAGGGATCAATGGGAATACAATGTTCATTAGCCTTTGGAACTATGCATCAAAAATGAACGGCAGCACTGAGAACATATGATCTATTGCATACAATGTCAATAAAACATTTATTATGGATTTTTGCCCATGTTTCTAGACATTATGACCATCCACCCCATAAAAGAACATAGTACCAAGAGAAAATAAACAATTTCTTGGTGCCATTTTTCCTTCCATTTCTAGAGTTTCTCTCCCATCATCTTTTTTTAATATGCTTTTTTTGGTGTATTATAGTCTCACATCCATATCATAATGCGGTTCATAGTAATGGTGACATACATGCACATAGCACCTGGTGAGTTTTCCCCTGGCTCCCTCCCCAATCCCCTTCCCTTCCCCATACAAGATATTGAGATTTGCATTGGTAGTCTCACATATATACATAATGTCAATAGAAGTGTTTCCTTCATTAATTCTCCCTCTCCCCCCTCCCCCCAAATCACCTCCCTCACTCCACTGGAGTTTCTCTTCCATTATCTAAAGTCCCTCTTATATCCCAATTACTCCCTAGCTTCTAAATATGAGAGAAAACATATGACCCTTCACTTTCTGTGACTGGCTAATCTCACTTAACACAGTGTTCTCCAGGTCCATCCATTTTCCTGCAAATGACATAATTTTGTTCTTCTTTATTGCTGAGTAGAATTCCATTGTGTGTATATCCCATAATTTTGTAATCAATTCATTTGTTGATGGACACCTGGATTGGTTCCATAATTTGGCTATTATGAATTGTGCTGCTATAAACACAGATATAACCCAATCAAGATATGGACAATTGAGCTAGACACTTCACAAAAGAAGAAATACAAATGACCAATACATACATGAAAAAATATTCAACATCATTAGCAATCAGGGAGATGCAAATTAAAACTACACTGAGATTCCATCTAACCCCAATTAGAATGGCAATCATCAAGAAGTTAAACAGAAATAAATGCTGGTGAGGATGTGGGGAAATAGGAATTCTTCTACACTGTTGGTGGGATTGCAAATTAGTGCAGCCGTTACGGAGATCAGTATGGAGATTCCTCACTGGGAATGGATCTACCATATGATCCAGCTATACCACTCTTGGGTATCTTTCCAAAGGGACTGAAATCACCCATCATCTTTTAATATCCATTCCCATTCTACTTAGATGGTAAAAACATAGAAATAACAGAAATGTCCATAAATATGTGGACCATCAAGTCAAACATTTCCCCCTTTGATAGAGTATTACACAACCCTGAAAAAATAATGTTAAAGGAGAAGAAGAAGACTAGGAGCACCAAAGAGTAGATAATGTGCCTTGGCCAGGAATGCAGGTTGAGCTCAATAAATAGTAAATAAGTAGAGCTCAGTTTCTCCCTTGGTGAGCTATTTTGGCTGGTGTCCCTGGTGTTTTTTTTTTTTTTCTCAACTGCATTACAAAATACTTAATTGAACAGATTCCACACCTCTACCAAGCTTTTGGGAATTCATAATGCTTATTACTGATAATAGCAAGTCATGCATGAAGAAAAAATAACAATAAAATATTTTTTCAAGACCAAGTGAGGGCATGGAGATTTGTAGAGGTATAATGAGGAAGCCTGGGTAAGCCTGGCATAATGGGACTAAATTTCATCTCTGCTAAGGTGTCATTGATTGCAAGACGCTCCATATTTCATGTATCATTAAGTAAGAAAAATACTGCCAATTAAACTACGGCATGAAGCCACCCTTTAAAAACAGTACTACATGTTCAGCAGCCTGGCGAACCTGAGTGGATACCCCAATTCCTGCACTTGTAGCTGTGTGGCTATAAATAAGTGAACTAACCTCTCTTGGCCTCAGTGTCAGCCTTTGTATTATAAAAACAGGAATCGAGCCTACTAACTTCTGTGGAGATTAAATGAGAATAGTGAATGCAGTGTTTAGCATGTTGTCTGGTAAATACTGATCAACACTGCTTAAAATATATTAGTTATTTTAATATTAATAAAAGTATAATAATATACAAAGTGCTGATGGTATAATCATGAAAACGAGAAATACAAAATTGTACTGTAATTTAAGCTTAGCTATTTTTTTTAAGTAATGCACAGGGGAAAATGCAGGACAGAATCAGCAGTGGCCTTCCATAGGTGTGGGTTCTACATCTATAGATTCAACCAACTGCAGCTCGAAAATATTCAGAAAAAAACCTGTGTTTATACTGAACATTTGTAGACATTTTTCCTTGTCATTTCTCCCTAACCAATACCACATAACCACTATTTACATAACATTTGCACTGTATTAGATAGCATAAGTAATCTAGATATGATGTAAAGTATGCAGGGGGGTGTACATAGGTTATCTGCAAATCCTATGCCATTTTATATAAAGGACTTGAGCATCAATGGATTTTGGTACCTGAGGGGGGTTCCTGGAGCCAGACCTCCATGGATACCAAGGGACAACTGTATACCAAAATATTAACATATATTGGGGGTGAAACTATTTTTTCTTATATTCATTTTTTCTAGTTTCCTAGCTTAGCTACAATGTTAATGTTAATGGGAAAAACTATCACTTTTATGATTTACTCCTAGATGTATTTTTTTTTGAGTAACACCACTGAATGAGTAAATAAATGTGTGTACTGTGGGGTCAACAGTTGTGTCTACAGAGCATTCGTCCTGCATTCCTCATCCCAGCCCCACGAGGACAGCCCTCTTGCGCTGAGTCCTGCCTGAGACTTAGAGTCCTTCTCAGTACAATAGCCCAGCTCTAGCCAGGCGTGGTGGCACACACTTGTAATCCTAGTATTTGAGAGGCTGAGACAGGAGGATCCGGGTTCACGGATAGCCTCAGCTACTTAGTGAGGCCCTCAGCAACGTAGTGAGACCCTGTTTCAAAATAAAGAACAAAAAATAGAGCTGGGGGTGTAGCTCAGAGGTGGAAGCCCTGGGTTCAATCCCCAGTACCGCAAAAAAAAAAAAAAAAAAAAGCCCAGCTCTTTCACGCTCACCAGTTGAGATCACCATGGGAGAAGCCATCCCTGGTCTCAAGTATTCTTCCCCCCTCCCCGATATTTATATGCTAATACCGATCATGATATTTATATGCTAATACCAATCAAAACTTTAGTCTAAAGACAAAAACCTCAAGGTGGAATTTTAAGTGGCCAAAATGTAGGAGAGAACATTTGGAAAGAGAAGCCTTTCAGTCCCAACTACCTGGTTTTCCTTTACCAAGATGGAAAGATTAATGGCAGGGCCTCATAGCTTAATGGCAAAATTCTAGATTTTCCTACCTAGTCACCATGTTGCCTGACTTGCGTGGGTCAAGCAACGTGTTCCAACTTGATTTTGCCTCTAAGATCCCTGACTCATCCCTTTTTTATTCTAGACACCTGACTCTCAGCACACTCTAAATCAAAGGGTTTTCCAATGATTAGTATCTTATAGCAAAAAAAGGGGGCTTCTTTCTTTCCCAGCAAAGCTGTGAATTCTTCTAACTCCCAGATTTCACTCTTCTCTTCTTTAATCTACCCTAACAGGGTGGCACGGCACAGCTGGCTGACACGGCACAGCTGGCTGACATGCAATCTGACTTCCCCAGATTCCAGGGAGACAGACTAGGTGGTTAGTACCACGCCAGGCCCATGCTTTGGAAAGCCACTGGAAATGAGTGGTGGGTGAGTCACGTGGCTGCGTCACCATGTTTGTTTACAGGGACCAAAGCTATCTTTGCATTTAAGCTTGAAGATTCAGAAGTCATATGAGGAACTCACCAGAGGCTCATTTGACTCTACCTACAAAAGGTAGAGTGCTAGGTTGCTTGCAGGTGGAAGTATTATAGCCTCGAAACTCTAATATAAGGCAGCAGGCATCTGCCCCAGTGTGAGTAGTTTGTAAAAGAAAACTAAACACAACAAAAAAACTTTTGCTTAGAAAGAGGCCAGAGAAAAGAGGAGATTGTGTCTTTCCATTCAGCCAGAGGGAGAGATGGGAGGTAGTTGGAGGGTAGCTGTAGGGATGGTTGGTTGATGTGGTGGAAGTAACAAAGGACTTGGTTTTCTTGAAGTTTAGCTTCTGTCACTTCATGGCAATGAGATCTTGGGTCTCTCAACCTCCCTAAGTCTCAATTTTTACCACCTGTAACAGGGTAACAATAATCATAAGGCGTAGAAGTGAATGACTGAGATGATTTATATGGTCCTCCTGGCACATGATAGGTGTTCAATAAACGCTCTTATCCATTCTCTTTCCACTTTTTACAGATGTGGAAGTTTAGGCTTAGAGAGGCACTCTGATTCCCCAGAGGGCTCCATATCAGTGGCAAAGGGCAGACATCCCTTCTCTGTCTGAAAATGGAAGAACCGGAACCTAAGTCTAGTTTTCTGATTTAAAAATCTAATGCATTTTAAGAGTTCTTTTTACCTTCTCACCTACCGATGCCAGCTGGGGTGGGAGGCTAGCTGGGACTGGGGTTGACTGTTCTTTAATCCAAGAGGGGAGAAAACTCAACAAACAGAGCTCAATTAGAAACCCCTTATCTCTGGGGGGAGGGCTGCCATCCTCCGCAGCCAGAGAACCAGGTGAAGGCAGCAGGTGGGAGGGCCCAGCCCAGCGTCATCACCTGTGGGCGCTCAGGGCAGTACCCAGCACGGCTAGCCCAACACCATGTCATCGCAACAGCCTTAGTAATAATGGAAGCTCCCACTCACTGCCTGCTTCTTACGTATCCAGTCATAGGCCAAGTCCGCCCACCTCCGAGGGTGGATGTGAGGATGCACGGAGACAGCGTGTTAGACAACCTCAGCAGAGCACCCGGCACGCAGTAAACGTCCAACAAACGGTAGCTGCCAGTCTCATTTCATCTTTGTAACAACTGTACGAAATTATCATTACTGTGATCTCTACTTTACCAGTGAGGGGGCTGAGGTTTAGGGGAGGAGAAGAACTTCCCCATAGTCAAAAATCTAGAAAGCAGGAAAAATGAAGACATGATCTAGATATGTCTGAGTCCAAAGCTTTGATTTTTTTTTCTTTGTGGTACTGGGGATTGAACCCAGGGGCATTCTACCTCTCAGCTACAACCCCAGTCCTATTTCTTTTTATTCTTTATTTTGAAACAAGGTCTCACTACGTTGTGGAGGGCCTCACTAAGTAGCTGAGGCTGGCTGTGAACCCGGATTCTCAGGTCTCAGCCTCCCAAGTACTGGGATTACAAGCGGGCACCAACACACCCAGCTAGCTTTGACTTTTAACCATTAGGATATACTGGCTCATACTTCTGCTAGTGAATTTATGACACGCGGAATATTCTCAGGTTAATGTTGCCTGGGTTTCTCCTTTCCCTCACCCTCTCACAGGGGGCCTGGACCTGGAATCCGAGCCTAGCTGGGAGAAGCAGATGCTGTATGGTCCCAAAGAGGAATGGCTCTGTGTTTACTCTCCATTGCCAGGAGCTGAGACTGAGCACAGGTGGCTCAGAAAGGAAGAAACAGGGATGGGATTTTATAGTAGGGACCTTAGAGGTGACCCTGTCATCAAGGTCAGTGGATGCCTTTGTGTGTTCCAGGTTGGTTTGGCTTGATTTTGCTTTAGGATGCTCCATTCAAATAAGATTTTATAGGAAAGCCCCAAATGTAAAGCCAACAAAAGTGGAACCACTCCATTAGTAACGAGTCGTCGCCCAGAGCCCACCTCCTCAAAGGAGCCTGACATATGTGTGACATCTTGATTCAAGAGGGGTGGTCATGCAGCTGGAGACCAAAGGGCCCTGTCCCTGGCTCGTGATGGAGACAGTGTGGGTGGTGGAAAGTGCCTGGGGCTGGGAAGTCAGACATAGGTTCAGATTTCATCTCTGCCCTTTACGAAGTGTGTGATTTGGGGCAGGAAGATAACCTTTCTGGGAAATGGGGCTCTGATATGAACCTGAGAAGGAAAAGTTGCAATAATAGATGAAAATAGCTTCTGACAGTAGGTGACATGCAGAAGAAGGTAAAAACCCATTAGTTGTTAGATAATCAATCTAGGGCTTTATTTTTAGTTTGGTTTTGGTTTTGTGTTTTGTTCTGTTTTTGTAGAAGAGACTTTTTAAGGGTTAAAATGGGTAAGAAAAATATATCTTAAAATACGCATGTAATCATAGAACCTAAAAATGCACATCCTTGCCTTTACTCAATATTTAATATATTCCCATAAATGTGTGATGCTAGGATGGAACGAACATTGTGTCCCAGTATCTTTCTGGAACCCAGGGTACACAACATACATACACACAGACACACACACACATACACGGAAACACTGTGAACTCTTGCCAGTGTGGTACATTGTAACAATGCAGCAATGTGACATCCTGGGCCCTGGGAAGCCCTGTCCTGGTCTTTATCATAGCAAGATAATCCCAAGAGGGTTCTCCGATATTTAGGCTTTGTCTAAGGGCAGCTCAGGACTTAGTTTCTGCATCTTTCTGGGATCCGGTGTAATTCTGAGATTCATTCTCAACCTCCACTTTGATGTTCCTAGTCCTGCTACAAGAGGAGAACTCAAAAAGCCTTCCTTCTCTACCACGAGTGCCCCTACATCCCCAAAACTACTCTCTAGAAAGAAATATGAAGATCACGGTGCAGTGATTTTAAAGTGACACTTTCCTTGGGGGTTCAGATATAAGCTTTCTTAGCTATGTTGAAATGTATAGATAAAACAGGCCCAGAGGGGAAACAGATGTTCTTGTGGCTTCTGTATTCATAATAAGGCCAAAACTGTTCTCTTGAGGAAAATAGGCCCAGTCATGTCTGCTAGAGAAGGACCAGCCCAAGTCCAAGAGCCCAGAGGCCGACCCGCTTGCCCCGGCTGGCTGAAGAAGGGATGCGAGGAGGAGAAAGATCCGGGAGCATGGTGATGGGGAAGGCAGGACGCGGCTCATTGTAATGACGAGGCAAGTGTGGGATCGTGGGAAAGGCACTTAATATCTTGGACTTAGAATAAGAAACCAAGTACAGATAGCTTAAATTATCCCACAAATATTTATCAGGTACCTATTATGTTAGTAGCATAATATTCTCTAGTTCCATCCATTTTCACGCAAATGACATAATTTTGTTCTTTTTATGGCTGAGTAAAATTCCATTGTGTGTATAAACCACATTTTATTATCCATTCATCTGTCGAGAGGCACCTATCTTGGTTCCATAACTTGGCTATTATGTTTTCTCTTGTATGTGGAAGCAAGAGAGAAAATAGGAAACAAAGGGGACTTCAGATAAATGAGGACGGAGACCAGTGGAATAGTGGAAGGGGGTTGGGGGAGGGAGGTGAGAAAAGGAAAAAGGAAAATTGGTGAAGGAAACTGTTTGAATAATGCTATGTCCGTATATGAAGGTATTACTACCAATCTCACTAGCATGTACAGGGGAGGGAGGAGGTAGAAGTGCGGTGGGATGCAGAGGAAAATACACCAAGCATTGTATGCATGTATGTTTGTATTACTTTGAACCTATGATTACAATGCACCAATAAAAGAATTGTAAAAATTTAACAAAACTAAAAAATGTATCTTCATAGATATTACAGTACAACAAATTACCCCCAACATTTAGAAATAAAAAACATTTAAAAATGTGAAGCCAGGCATGGTGGCACATACTTGTAATCCCAGTACTTGGGAGGCTGAGACAGGAGGATCACAGATTCAAGGACAGCCTCAGCAAGTAGTGAGATTCTCATCAACCTAGTGAGACCCTGTTTCAAACTAAACATAAAATAGGGCTGGGGGTGTAGCTCAGAGGTAGAATGTCCCTGGGCTCAATCCCCAGTACCACAAGAAAGAAAGAAAAACAAGAGAGAGAGAGAGAGAGAGAGAGAGAGAGAGAGAGAGAG
>PVJS01012123.1:0-44445 GCA_004027185.1 Glis glis | reverse complement strand
CAGATCTGCTTTCCTCGGAACGAGTCGCGCACACGAGTCGCTTCTCCCTTTTTATCTAAGTCCGCACCTATCAGAATTCTGCTGCCTACATTCAGGGCAGGGCTTTCTCTTTAATCTGCTGTTACACACCCAAAATCACATAATCTTGGGTGTGTCATGATCAGGTCAAGTTGACAACTTAGATTAACTATCACAACAACTGAGGTCACAAGTTTCTGGATGGCTGCTTCAGAAAGTTGACCAAACCAGGGAATTTGTCTATGCACCTGGCACTCAGTGGACATCCCACAAACCCTCAAACATGGAGACCGAGGGGGCAGCACTGCCAGCCCTCAAGAACAGTATTCGTTGAGGGCAACAGACTGACTGATGACATCTCACAAGGCAGTGTAGGGGGCTGAAACAGAAGACAGGGATTGCCCTGTATCCATAACACGGATCATGCCTTTGGTCCCTGCAAAACCCCAATTCCCTTAAGCACTTACGGAGCATCTCCCCGGTGCCGACAAGACCTGTGTTTTCTCTCACAATTTATGTGAGCCCCAGAGGCACTTCCTGAGACAAGTATCATTATCCCTAAATGTTAAATGAGGACATGGAGGTCAAAGGAGTTCAAACCTCATCTGAGATCTCACAGAGGCCCGGCCAGGCAGAGAGTCTTTGTCCTGTCGCTTCACAGTGGCACTTTTCCCATTTTACTGGGGCCATCTTGCCCTGAGCTTCCCCTGGCTGGGGCAGGACATCAGCAGAGCCTGAGGAATGCACGCATTCACAGCCACCCACAGCTGTCGGTGGCATGGTGTTCCAGATAGAACTGGGGCTCAAGGCGTCCAGTGTCCAGTCCCTCTAGTGAGTCGATGCCTTTCTCTGTCCTCCCCTGGTGCACCTTGCACAGTAGCTTCTGGACAGTCCATCTGGGCTCCACTGACCATCAACCCGCAGGACCTCCTCACACCTATTGAGCCTTCATCCACCTCACTGTGTCCACAGAGACACCCTCTGCAAAGCCCCTAAAGGAGGAGCCATCTCCTGTGTCACGGTGAACGCCCTGTCCAGGGCGGCCCCAGTGATGGACAGGTGGCGGCTCTCTTGGCTAAGGCGGGACTGGCACACTGGCCCAGCTCTGTGCTGGGTGAGGCCAGGCTGCTGGAAGGGCCTGTCTCAAGAGAAGATGGAAACTTCCTTCTTGCTGATGTAAGATGTCAGAGAAGTTCCTGAGAAAACGAACTACTTTAAGCATTCATCAAATAGAAGAACAGGAAAGAGGCCTATGGTATCCTGGAGTCCAGTTTCTTGTTTGGCAAATGGGGAAATGGAGGGGCGGAGAAAAGAGTGGCTCTTTCCAAGTCACCCAGCATCTCAGCAAGGCAGGCAGAAGTCACCCCCATAGCTGAGCTAGTAGAACCCACAGGCTCATACTCCCTGCTTCTCTCTCTGCCTCTGTCTCTGTCTTTGTTTCTGTCTCTCCACTCACCCTCTATCGTATAGGATCTGCCAACACCATTTTAAGCTTTTTATAGATATTAACTCATTTAATCATCATTGCAGCTTTGTGCAATACATATGCTTAATTTCTGCATTGAATAAATCTGAGATACCAAGGTCCTGCTGCTTGCAGAGCTCGGAGCTGGAGTCCAAATGCAGATTCCAGAAGCACTGTGCAGGGATTCTCCTTGCTGCCTGGTGTGCACGGAAGGGATTGGGGCTGTTGAGGCACCAGCTGAACTTTCTCCCCTGGACATGACCTGACACAGTCCTCCACTTCCTGAACTTCCCCCAAAGGCGGCTTCTGTAGCAACAAGGGCTGTGGGCCAACTCATGGACAGTCCAGGGGAACCACCTATCAATGCGCATGCTGCAGGCCTGCTATGTCAGGGGGAAAGCCCAGATGGGAGTGAGGGTTTTCTGACACTTATTCTCTTTGTCACAGGCCACATGGCATCAGGAAACAGACTGTCTCTGTCCCCCCAGCTGTACACCAAGGACAGTGCTCCAGGGTTCTCTACAGTCCTTCCCAGATCTGGGATTTTCACAGGAATGCAGCAGCATTTCTCAACTCGATGAACGTCTTAATACAGGACTCCAAAAGCTAGCTGGAGAAGCTGCCTGCCTGACACCACATGGAAAAGGCTGTTGCCTCAAAACAGTGTTTTGGCAGAAACAAAGCACTGAATGTGGACAGGATGGATTTCTCCTGAAGCACCAGTGGGGAACGGAAATGAATGGCTGTGGATATGTCAGTCACGTGCTGGAAACTGCTTCTGTTATCCAACCTCCCAACAAGCTTTGAGGAAGACATTAATATTTCCATTCTGCAGATGAGGACCATGAGGTTCCAGTAGCTCGAGGGCCTGTCCTGCTTGGAAGTAGCAGAGCTGCCCCTCCTGTGGTCCACAGCAAGCCCTCAGCCCTTCAGTCTTCACTGGGAAAGCTGATCTCACCACCCCTCAGGAGTTCAGCTAAGTCACAATATCCAGGGAGCTCTGAGACCAGGTTCAGATGCCAGCCTGGTCCTGAGCTGAGCCCTTGGGGGTCACTTTCTCTGTGACACTTCCTAGATAACATGACACAGCTTCCTGTTTGATGCTTCATCCATTTCTGTGGCTTCAACTTATTCTGAGCTCCAAAATAAATCATCCTCAACTATACTACACACCTCTAAAAGTCCAAATTCCTAGAGTTGTAGTTAAGGCCCGCTGAAGTCTGAGTTTGATGATCTCAGCTCCTGCATCATCTCTCACCTGGTGCCCAGTACCACACCAGCGTGCCACAAGATGAGGACTGGCCGTGTACTTTGCTTCAAGTGCTACCTCAGGCACAGAAGACCCAGAGATGAGGAGATGTGAGCGCCGTGCTCCAACAGCTAAGAGTGTATGTGTGTGTCACACAAACATTGACATGCAAGTGGCCAAGATAATCAGGGGAAACTGTAGGGATTCTAGAACCCCAAAGTAGAAATTCTGGGACAGGCCTGAGGTACCAGGAAGAGCTGGGAGGAGGCAATGCTTGAACCAAGAGTCAAAGAATTTCATGCAAATTCTAGAGCCAGGCTTTTGGGGAGTGGGCATATGAATGAAGGAATGAATAGATGGATTAATGAATAGATGAATGAATTTAACTTTCCACACATTTCTAGTCAGACTGTAAGCTTCTAAGGTCAGAGGTCATGCTTTTATAGTTTTTTGCCTCCCTTATGGTACATTAAAAAAGAGCAATTAAAACATAGTTTTTGTTTCTTTTAAGATGGCTTCACTATTCTTTCATGAGGCAGAAGACACTGGAGTGCCAGCAGGTGCCTCCGCAGTCCCAGAATCACATGTGGATGAGCTGAGAGATGCCGGAGGCTCCTCAGTTTTGCAAGTGGAGGAGGACTGAGGCCCAATATGGAGAAGGATCACTTTATAAATTTCCTTTCCACACCTCCTATCAGGGCTGTGGAACTTGAACTCATATCACCTGGACCTGTGGTGTGTGTTGGAACACTGACCCAGATGAAGAAACCTGAGGACCCATGAACAGGACCTCGGTGGGCCCCTGAAGTGACCCCACTCCTGCATAAGGATCTTGGGTGCCCCTCACCATAGGCTTGGCCCAGCCCAGGCCTCAAGCAAGTGGAGAAGCCATGGCCTCGGCCTCCCTGGGGGAGCTGCCTTCTCAGGATAACCAGGGTGTCTGGGTTTCTGGCCCCCACGGCTCCATATTGGTATTGGACCTGTGTCTAGTGACCAAAGTCCTGGGGATTGTGGAAGCCCACATCCCCTCCAAATGTACCATCTCTTGTGTGGGCAACTCTGGGTCTTCCCAGGATACTATCCTTGACTTGGGTTTCTACACCTTCAATTCTCCCATGATCCTTTTATATGGCGTCTGGTCTTAGGATCTGTGATCTTATGGAGTCGTCTGTTACTCATTCATTGATTTAGAAAGCCACAGAGAGGAGATTTAATTAATGAACATATACATGGAAACACATTAAAACTCTCAAAAGAACCAAAACATGCAAATCCTAACAATAGGGTCAGTAAAGGTTTTCCTCAGTTAAAATTACACAAATGACCAAAGCAGTGTGTTTTCAGGGCCATAAACAGGTTCATTTTCTCTGACAAGTAATTTCACTTTTTTTAATGGTAATGGAGATTGAATCCGGGGGCATTCTACCTCTGAGCTATATCACCAATCCTTTTTTGTCCTCCAGCCCTTTTTATTTTTTTGAAACAAGGTCTTGCTAAGTTGCTGAGGATCTTGCTAAACTGCTGAGGCTGGCCTCAAACCTGTGATCCTTCTGTCTCAGTTCCCAAGTACTGGAATTATACGTGTGCACCACCACACCTGGGTTAGTAATTGCACTTCTGAAAAAGCAGCGTAAGGAAATGATGCTAAGCCTGGAAATAAATAAAACCATAGTTTTAAAAATGTCCACCAAAGCATTATTTTTAATAGCAGGAAACCTTAAAACAAACCTAAATGATCAATACCATGGAAATGAGCACATAAATTATGGTTTATTCACCCAATGGGACATTGTACAGTCATCTAAAATAACTCCTAAAAACTGTACAGCAGCCTGGAGCTAACACTGCACACAGCAACGACAAACAGGACACAGAATCCAATACATTATGTGAAGCTTCATGAAAGGAACCTGGGTAGATAAGAATAGATCCTACGGAGAATGCACAAAAGTGTTTGCTATAGCTGTTCCAGAGTGGTGAGATTACAGACTCTTTTTCACTATGTTCCAAATACATTGAAATAAAAGTAAATTAATTGATAATGGCAAGTTCCTTATCAAACTAGAGAAGCATGTGCTGTAGGAAGACAGAATGTGGTAGACCTTGAGAAGGTGTATGGGCATGGCTGAGGGCAGGAGGCTGAGTCCCTGTTCTTGGAACCCCTTTGCCTCAGTCTTAAAGAACCAGACAAATGGGCTCAGGAGGAGATGGCTGGGAATTCAGCACCAGCTGACATTTGGGAAGGAGGAGGAGGGTGGAGGGTGCTTCCTTGATTCCCACCCAGCTGATCTTTGAGCATCCTGTGGCCTTAACGCTTGTGGAAGGACCTGATGTGGGAATGCGTTCATGGTTACCTGGTTTCGTGCTATGAAAGAGCATCCACCCGGAGCCCCAATGGAGTGTGTCGGCCACAGGGCAATCTACGCTGACAACGTGAGCATAGTTTGGTCACAACAGTGGACAAATGAGGCTCCATGCTCACCAATGCCACCAAGGGCGCCACCGACCCTCCCTCTTCTTTGAGCCAAGGTACTGAGGAGTAGACCAGCTACCTAACTTGCCAAGTGAGCTGTGAGTCCACTGCAGCCAACCAGGACCCTCTGAGCCCCAATCCAGGGCTCTGTTGACTCCTCTGTGCTCTGGAAACCCTGACCTCTGCCTCGGGGAGAGGATGCAAGCCCTGCCAACCAGGACCACCACCTCTGGTGTGGATGATGTTCAGGATTGGAAGTTGATACGCGGTCTGCACCTCCCTGGTCCTTGCCACCACACATGCACACACACACACACACACACACACACACACACACACACACACGCATGTATGCATACACAGGAGTGTATACACACACAAGTACACATACATAGGAGTGTATACATACACACACGTGTACGCATACACAGGAGTGTATACACACACACACACACACACACACTGATCCCTAGCACCTTCTCCCTCTTTCCAGTGGGAGTGGTATGCACTTACCAGCATAGACTGCACCCACCTTTTCTCCTCGAGTTCCCCTTTCGCCTCGTTCTCCTTGGAGACCCTGGGGGAAGAAGGAGCAGTGGTTGAACCCAGCCTGGCTTCCCTGGACTCAGCCACTGAGGCCTGGGGAGGAACTGCCTGGCAGCCTCCAGCTCCGGGGCAGGGGATGGTGGTGATGAAGACCCTTTCTTTTCTCACTGTGTCATCTAACTGAAGCCACACGGCAGCCTGCAGTCCTCTTTTAGGTCTTGGCCACTGAGCTAGGCCATTTCCAGGGTACAGTTGTGCTCATGGGCTGTTCCCTGGCCTGGGCTAACCAGGTCCTTGACAGCTACAGACTAGGGCACAGATGAGTCGCCTGGCCAAGAACAGAAATGTGGCTTCAGAGTTGGTCTCCACTGCCACCTGGAGCCCTCGATTCCATCATGATCCTGGATCCAGGAAGATGCTCCAACATTGAGCTGGAGACACATTTCTCCTCCTCTCCCAGGGACAGGGCTACGGTGTCCACCCACCTTCCTCCCAGACCCTCTGTCATGAATACTGTGCCTCTTCTCCTTTCTTGGAGAAGGGGCCCTTGGACATTCTACAGAAAGGATGTTAAACATGGCAGATACTTCTGTGAGCTCTGTTGATCCCAGGAATAACACATGAATATTTAGTCTACAGAGAAATATAAGTGTCAAAGCTACAAGACACTGAAGGACATAAGATCTGCAGGACCGCTGAGGTCTGTGGGTGCATGGACATCAGGCCATTTGAATCCCATCTATATATTTGGCCATGCATACTGAGATCAGAAGTCTTGAATGTCTAGAGGCAATGCAAGCACTTTATTTGAAATGACTTTTAACACTGCTTTTTTTCATTTAGGGATAATCTCGGATCTTCTTAAATGAGAATCAAGAAGAGGGTTAATTCCCGACAAGCCACTGTGCCCCTTCTATACCATATCTATTTGTTGCTCACCCCTTTACTTGGATACTCTGAACACATATCATGCATCTGGCACTGGCCTCAAGGCTGGAAATTCAATAGACTCCACCTCCATTCCAGGAGTCGAAGACTGGGCAGGTGGGTAAAAATGGCTCCTTTTGACCAAATGTCAGAAACTCCTGGGTTCTATCAGGCTTCATTACCTGGGAGTGGGGTCCTAGGAATGTGTGTTTAAATTTGTTTCCCAGGTGATTCGTAAGTACCATAGCATTTGAGAAATTCTGCCTTAAAAGAAAAGAGGTGAACACTTCCTTGGCACCAATATGTACAATAGAGCAGGGCCCCATTGTATAGATGCATATGGGGGCTGGCTAGAGAGCCTGGCTCCTGATTGCCAGACAGGGGGACAAAACCCCTCCCAGAGAAGTACCTTTACTTACCGGAGCTCCAACATGGCCAGGAGGTCCTGGCAGTCCAGGCGGCCCTTGAGGTCCCTGTGGAAAAGTATTTCCCCAAAATTATTGGAGATGGAAAGGAAAGAGAAGAACTGCTCAGTCAATGACCATGTTTGGTGGGAAGCCCTGCAGCTTCTCATCCCACCAAATGCTGCCCACACTGCCCCCACAGTCTCCCCAGGAGATACCCCTCCACCTCTGCTTCCCCTCCCCAGCAAGCTCATACCCTCTGCTGCCTGAGGGAGCCACAACTATACCCATATCTGCTGGACTCCAAGAAAGGGCTAACGCTGTGTACTGCTGAGCCATCATGAACCCAAATGCAGAGATTCCCATCTCCACTTGTCTCCACTTGTATTGTGTACTGTGCCTTCCTGAGATCTGGCCTGGGTACATTAATAGCTCCTGAAACTGTGCACCTGATTCCTGAGGTCTGCCGTTCACAATTTGCCACAGGGTTGGTACAGTCTGGAGGAATCCTGACAAAGAGCCCGATAGAACTGTACAGAGCCTAGAGGCTCCTCTGCTACCTAGACCTGGATTACTACAGCCTTTGAAACACTGACTTGGAGATATCTATTAAAATCTACTAAAATGAAAATGTACATTTCCTCAGCCAGAGTAACCTAAATTTTGTAATCTATCCTATTGCATTAAAATGCAATACACAAGGAGAAACATATACATAGCCTGCATGTTGTATCATTTCATCGATTTTAGTAGAAAACAAATAGAATAATATTCAGGGCCATAATAGGGGAAAGGTTATATAAATTATAATGCCCTTTGTAGCATGAGGATTTTATGCATTGATTAATGAGAATGTGCAGGGTCTATCAGTACCAGCGTGGAAAGATGTCTCAAACTGCTTTGTTAAATGAAAAAGATAGCCAGGCATGGTGGCTCACGCTTGTAATCCCAGTACTTGGGAGGTGGAGACCGGAGGATCCAGGTTCGCGGCCAGCCTCAGCTACTTAGTGAGGCCCTCCACAGCTTCGTGAGACCCGGTTTCAAAATAAAGTATAAATAATAGGGCCGGGGGTGTAGCTCGGAGGTAGAACAACCCTGGGTTCAATCCCCGGTACCACAAAAAAAAAAATGAAAAAGATAAATTGCCAAGAATATGGTCCATTGTAAGAATCTAGGAGAAATTATTTATGTGTGGTTATACATGCAGATACATGCAATTGTACAAAAAGGTGAGCAGGAAACAACTGGATCATCTCCTCTCTACCAGAAGCGACGGGTTTCCTCTCAGGACCTGTCCCCTGGGAACGTAAGCAGGGTGCACTCACAGCAACACTTACCCGCATGCCCACCTCTCCAGGCAGCCCTGGCTCCCCCAGCTCTCCTGGCTCCCCCTGTGCACACAAATGAACGCGTGGTCACAGTCAGCAGAACCCAGGTCCAGGCACGTCAGAGAGGTCACACACTCACAGAGCACACATTCCCTGCAGCTCAGAACGCATCACAGAAATGAGGTGCTGAGGAGCCCAGGCTCCCCTCAGCTGCTCTTTCTACAAGAAAAAGAACTGATCTTTATTACACACCTTGTTATCTCTACTCCCACTTATTCCTACCACTGGAGCAGGAGGTCAACAAAATTGGGCTGGAAAGAGAATGAAGAAGTGCGGTAATTGGAGTTCCAATGATAGCCATTTTCATGGAGAAGGACTGTGGCCACCTGGAGGGGACCAGAAGGGAGCCCAGGGACGCATGGGACTCCCCTTTCTCTCCTGGTCTCCAGAACCTCAGACCTCCTGTCCTGAAGAGCTGCCAGCTGTGGACTTACAGGACGCTGGCATATCAGGCTTCACTAGGCTGAAAATGGTGAAGGGACAGCGAGGTAGAGAACTCAGAGCCAATTTCCATTTGGATTATTGGTGGAAAAGAGTATTACCTTTCCTCAGAGAAAACTGAACTACTTTTTGAGATCTCTTTTCACCTGGGTTCCTGGAGCATGTCCCAGTCTGGGGCAGGTAGGATATGAAGAGTAGAGTCCAGGTAGGGAGAAGAGGAAGGCTGGCCAGCCATGCAGGATTATAAGGTATTGCTTGGGTGTCATCCCGACACTTCTGTCTGTGAACTGGGGACTTGGATGAATCGCTCCCTGACTAGGGCCAGTCCCCAGTCTAGGAATTGAGGATAACAAGACCCCTCAAGCAAAGTTCCTTATCAACTATGTCTGAAGGCTTCCAAGATCACATACATGATGCTGGGTGCCGACAGCTTCTTGCATTGTTGTTACAACTATTGTGCTGAGCTCCAGACTTGGACAAATTTGATATGCACAAAGGAGCCCAGCTCAGGACTAGCCCTGGCAATGGCCACCCCACTCAAGGACACAGGGCTTTGACAAGGAGATCCTACCCAAGGCTTCCCTGTGACCTGGGTGAGTGGGAACAGAACTTACTCTCATGCCTTTACTGCCGTCTCTCCCAGGGAGGCCAGGCGGACCCAAGGAACCCTAGAAGGAGAGAAATATATTAGCAATTATGAAGAATAAGAACAACATGGGATGCGCTGTCCAGTGTGGGTTCAGTGGAGAAAATGCTGGACAGGAGGTTGTGGCCAAGATTTTGCTACTCAAAGGGTGGTCGCTAGCCCTAAGCCTGAGCATCACTTAGGAGAGGTTAAGAAATGCGGGTTTCCAGGGGTTGCTACAGACCTACCACACCAAGGTGAACATTTTAACAAGATCTCCAGGTGATCTGTCTGCACCTGGCAGCACGGGTGAGAAGCTCTGGTCTGCAGCCCTCCACAACACAAGGAGTGGCCCTTCCTTGGACTGGGCTTGATGTCATACTGATAGAATAGAGGCATGTGCTGGGCTGCGGTAGAGCTCTCCACCACAGCACCATAGACGCACAGCTGGGAAAGTGTTGTGGGGGTGCCCAGTGCCTTGTGGAATGTTCAGCAGCATCCCTAGATGCCAGCTACACCCTCTTGTTATAATGACCAACAGTGCCTCCAGGTATAGCCAATGTCTCCTAGGATGCAAAGTTACTCTGGTTGAAAACCACTGGGCAAGAACTGATGTTTAATTTTTTTTAACTTGGGACAAACTTAATTCTAAGGAATAACATGCAGAGGTATGGTTTAGGCTCCCCAGTCCCCTTTCTCCTTCACACACTTCCTTGGAGAGGGCTGGGGAAGGCGATTTAAAACCAGGGACTCTAAGCTCCCACCCAGCTTGACTCAAATCAAAGGAATCCACCAGAGGCTTCTGCCCAGCTCCCTCCTTCCCCATCAACCCTCCCTGTGATGCTGAGCAAGTCAACACCTCTGTCTGGGTTTTCTCCATCTGTAGAAGGAAAGCCATGGGTATTCAGTGAAAGGATAAATCGATGGATCTATATGTAAAGATTGAACAGCACTAAGTGCTAGAGCCCATTCTATAAACATCCTCTTAGTTCTCATAATAACCCCACGAGATAGATATTATTTTTCAACTGCTCATCAGACATTGTATGTTTCTAGTTTTTAATCAATAAGTTAGGATGCATGCTTACACACATACGTACACATTTAAAATTTCTATGCTGTGCCTTCTATGGCCTCAACATTTTGTCTAATATAAATCAGCATTATATTGAGGTGAAAACCAGACAGGGATTGTTGGTGCTGGCAACAGACAGATCTGAGTCCATCCCAGGGGTGCACCTTCAGAGAACGCTTCTCAATATTTTGATGTGTAACAGCATCTGCAACACAGTTCCCTGGATGCCTGGTGATCTTCCTAACCAAGTGCTGTGGACCTCACTCCATGTGCAAGCATGCTGGGACACAAGGGCAGAATGGCCACTTTTCATGGCCACTGAGAAGTCCACGTGGCAGGGCAGGGTAGGTCTGGGCAGGTAGTGCTTGGGCAGGCAGCCATAGTTCCCTCTCTCCAGGGACCATGCCCTCCCCCTTAGCCCCAGCCAGTCCTACTTCCTTGGCAGTGCCAGACCTCCCTTAACTGCCTCATAGGAGGCAGAAGCTCTGCATGGGGCTGTGAGACTGGTGTTCAGGAACAAGGTGGGTTCAGTGCCCATAGGCTCTGCCTGTCTCCAAGATCCACATTCCACACCTACCCCCCTGCACTGACCAGAGAAAATGGCTTGTACATTTCCTGTGGGCAGGACAACAGCCCCTTAACTCCACATCCCTACAACCCTGGGGCTTAAATTTTTCTGAAACAAAGACATCACAAAGGAATAAGAACTTCCCCTGAGAATACACCCTGGTTGGCGCCTCCCCTAGCATCTAACCCCTTGGGGTGAATCAGTTCACCAAATGCACTCGTTGCCCACTTGAAATGGTAGATCCTTGAAAGGCCAGTCAGCCTTCTGGCTCCTGCAGGCTGTGAAGTCCTGCAGTTGAAAGCAGGAGCAAGAATGTCCTGATGGGTTCCTGTTTCAGGATAAAGGTGGGGGCAGCAGGGCATTGTTGCTCCCAGGGCCACCAGGGACAATGCCAGAGAGAACTCTGGAGAGTTCTGGAACCTTTCCTCACAGTTGTCACATGTCTAGCCTTGCTGGTCCTTTCAAGTGGATACCCAGTGGAAATCTGTGTGAATCTGGCCCATACACAAGATATGAGATCAGAGAGGAGGGGAGGAAGACCACATTGCCAGTGCCTGCCCTGGGGTGCCCACAGGTACTCTGCAGACCTCAGTTCCTTCCAGAACCCTGTGGCCATGTAAGGGATGGTAATGACTCTCCTACTTTAAAATTAGTCTTAGGGGTGTGTAACCCCCAGAAACAAAGAGAACAGCAGGGTATGGTGGAAAGACAAAGGTCTGTACAGTGATCTACACTTTTTATATGTTTGTTTGTTTGTTTGTTTGTTTACGGTACTGGGGATTGAACCCAGGGGCATTCTACCTCCGAGCTGTACCCCCAGCCCTATTTTATTTTTTTTATTTTGAAACAAGGTCTAAGTTGCGGAGGGCCTCAGTAAGTATCTGAGGATGGCTACAAACCTTCAATCCTCTTTTCTCAGACTCCCAAGTACTGGGAATACAAGCATGTGCTACCACTCCTGGCTGATCTGCAGTTTTAAATCGTTTGCCTCACTCAGTAGTAATGATCTTAGCCAGGCTAGTGAAATGCAGGACCAAGGTCTCCACCTGCAGGTGGGGATGTACGGCTAGCTTCAGGACTGGTGCTTCCCAAGGACACAGACAACCTGGCAACTTTGGTTCAGATGACTGTCATAATAGGACCAGCCACTTCCTCCTTGATACGGGGGTCGGGGGCTGGCTTTGCTTTGCATTTTGAGAACCAACTAGGGGCACCTTCAGAGGTGACTATTTTCTGAGTCAGAAAGGGTGACAACTCTTTTTGAATTTTGCTTTGCATGGTTAGGATAACCACATCAGCACTGCAAATAGTCTGAGAAACTTTCACCTGCAAGTCATGATGAGACCCAGGAGTTTCATTAGACAGATCCCTGCCCTTATGAAAATCTTGTCTCACAAAGAGTCCACCTGACCCAGCTATTACATGTTTTAGTGACATCTAAACTTAGCATTACAGAACACTGCCATTCCCCTGTGACACATTTTCCAAAACTCCCTGGCTGGACTCGCTGCTTGGAAAAAGAGAGGCTTTGGAAAGAGAAAGTCATAGCTCTATAGGCTTCCCATTCATATCCCATCAGAGTGGCATTTAGACCCAGAGCCTCAGCTTCCTCATTTGTAAGATAGTTTCATGCTGCTTTCAGATGAGAAACAATTGTGGACATATTTGTAGAATATAAAACATTAAAATGCAAGCTCTTTGTATTCTATTAAGAACTAAAAGCATTTGCCCCTTCCCCCAAGTCCATGCAGTGAGTGGTTGAAAAGGGCAGGGAAGAAACTTGAGGTTGCCCTGAAATTGGTGGGGTCAGGCGCAAGACTTTTAAAGGAAATATGTACAGCTACGGATCCACAATAAAGTTAAGATAGGGAGGGGAGGAGGGTAAAAGGAAGAGAAAGAAAGAAGAGGACGTGGAGGAAAGGAAGTGTTGGATGTGTATGCATCCTCTGTGGCACTGACTCAGAAGGACGACTTACTTCCTGCTGTGGCCTGGATGTTTGCATCCCCTCAAAACTCATAGGTCGAAACCTACTGCACAGTGAGAGAAGTGTTAAGAGCTGGGGCCTTTAGGAAGTGGGATGACTGCCCTTACCAAAGAGGCCCCAGGGAGCTTGTTCGTGCCTTCCACCTGTGAGGACTGAGCAGCAAGGCAGCAAGGTGCCACCTATGAAGCAGACAGCTCTGAGACACCAGATCTGGGGGCACCGCCCTCTTAGGTTTCCTGGCCTCCTGAACTGTGGACAATATGTTTCCATTGCTTGAAATTTACCCAGTCTAAGGCATTTTGTTGTAGTGGCAGTAACGGACAAAGACACTCTACCTCCTCTTCTCAGCTCCATCCTCTGTGGTGAGGATGGTGCAAGGAGGAATAAGACTCTGGCCAAGGTGGGTGGGATATTTGAAAGGAGAGACAGGTGCTGTCATTTGGGGTAGCCTCCATATTGTCATTTTCCATACTGTCATTTTCTGAGCCTCCATATTGCACTTATTATAGGAAATCAACACTCAGGTGGTGAGCAGGAAGGCAGTAAATAACACATGTGAAATTCACTACAGAAAAAAAAAACAAGACTCAGAGAAGAGGAGCTTTCCCAATGTTGTGCTGGAAGTTGTAACTCAAAGTTGGGGCTTGATTCCAAGTGCAGGCTCTGACCTCTCTTCCCCCTTCTCCGCCCACATACACTCACTGTTCCCATGACCCCATTCAGAGCCCATGGGAGGGCAACAGCTAGCAGAAATTTTCCCCCCATCCACACCCACTTGTCAGCATTCAGAGCCTCTAGGATCAGACTGTAATTGGGCATGATACAGAGGCACGAGGGAATAGATATCCTGCTTGCTCTCTTGGTTGATCGACTATGAGGATTCATTTCTAAATGTTGACGGGGGATTGCTTCCTGGATACGGGTGCCATGTTAGTTTTATTCTTCATCATTAGTAGGAGGCTCAGCAGGCCCTTTAGGTGGAGCCCTGGGAATACTCTGGGCAGCAGTCCTCAAAGCATGGTCCCTGAACCAGCAGCATGAGCATCACGTGGGGCCTTGTTATAAAGACACTTTCTGTGTCCCTATTGAAAGAGACATTCTGGGGATAGTGTCTGACTAATTGGTTTATTAAGTTCTCCAGGTGATTCACACCAGCTCAAATTTGAGAACCACTTAGCAAAGGCAAATGCAGGCCATGGAATCTAAAAATATTAGGTCAAATCCTGTCTCTAAAGAAATAAAAAGTGCCTGGTCCCAGTGAAATACTCTGTAAAATGAGGACACCAACACCTACATCAAAAGTCAAACTAAATAGCATGCACATGGATCCTGGCAGTCACCAAGGGTTTGTAAATAGTAGGCTGTATATCCAGGCACATTGGTGCATGCCTATAGTCCCAGCACTTGGGAGGCTGAGACAGGAGAACTGCAGGTTCTAGGCTATCCTCAGCAACTTAGTGCAACCCTCAGCAACTTATCAAGGCCCTGTTTCAAAATAAAAAAAATTTTTTTAAATGGCTAAAATATAGCGTGGAGGTAGAATGCCCTTGGGTTCAACCCCCAGTACCAAAACAAAACAAACAACAAAAAAACTACATAATATTATTATTTTTAGATGTCCAGTAAATTGTTTTAGATAACTTAAGAAAAGAAAGAAGGGACCGCTATACCTGCCCACCTGGAACACACTTTCTAAGAACTCTCTTTGGACTTCCTGAGGTCTCAGGAGTTGCAGAAGTCCTCAGGGGGAGGGGAGGGTACAAGAGCTCTGATATTTTGCAGCTGCTGGATGCCTCTGAGTATAACACCTCATTAATGCTGAGAACACAGACGATGTCATTTGGTGTATAAAAATGGAACCCTATGCCAGCGTAATGGTAATTATACTTAGCACTTATGAGCTTATATTTGCTTTTTGAAAATATAAGTCATTTATTTTCATTGGCTCATTTAATACTTGCAGCAACCCCCTGAGGTGAATACTACTATATTTGCCAATACACGCAGCTGATAAGTGGCCAGCCAGTCTGTGTCTAGGGTCTGCACCTTTAACCTCGCCTGACCTCTCGGTGTAGTTGCCCATTCAGCATTTACCTTTCCCATAAATGTTCTCACCCTCCTGTATGAAGCCCTTGGTGTTGTGACTGATCCGTTAGTATTGGCAAGCAACTGTCAGATGGAGGAAGAGAAAAAGTGCAAGTTTCCCTATTCCAGCTCTGCTGGGGGCTGTGAGATCCACAAAACTTCTCCAAAGCATGCTTCAGCACCATGGACAGAATCAACATCATCTTTCTTCTCAATTATCTTGCCCCAACCTACTAGGCTATGCATGAACAGCTGAACTAAATTCCCCCTAAATCTTTTCATGATCGTAAAGCTAGAAGGCATGAAACCACTGTCATCCAACTCAGCAACCATGAATGATGCACACTGATACACACACCAAGAAAAGTTGAGGCACTGATTAACCCAGCCATGAACAAATAGAACCCAGAGCTTAAAGAAAATGGCGTATCTATATCTCAGAATCTTTGCACATATAAACACAAACATATAACTTGTGTTTACTGGTTCAAAGACTCTAAAATGCAGTGTTAACATAAAATAAGTTGATTCTTATAGGGAAATGATTTTTAGAGTCAAGAATCCCCAGATACCAGAATCACTTTCAGTGTGTGTATGTGTGTGGGGGGGGGGGCAGTGGCACTGGCCAATGCAGTGGTCAAGAGTGGAGGATCCTCTTCTGTCCTGTGTCTTGTATGACAAGCTGTTACTCACCAGCTCCTTGGGCATGGCCCAGCCTCCTTCAAGGGACTTAGGAGGCTGGGGTTCATAATCTGACGGGCCTGCCACATATTAAGAGGTCAATAAAGGGCTGATAACATGTCTCTTTTCATTACATGGTACCTTTGTTCTAAGCAAAGGCCCTATACTATTCCAGATAAAACCACCAGTGTTAGCGAGTGAATTCTGTGTGGCTGCTAATTGTTAATGTCACCATCCAATGCCTCCCGAGAGAATCAGCAAACTAACAGTGTGTCTGTTATTCCTTGCTATGCCATGTGCTTCACCTGTACCAGAAGCCACATGTCTCTGTCCACTTGGGCTGCTATAACAAAATCCCATAAGCAAGGGATCTTATAAAAAACAGAAATTTAGTGCTCACAGTTCTGGAGGTGCAAGTCTAAGATCAAGGCATGAGCAGATTCAGTGCCTTAAGCGGAGTGCTTCTTGGTTCCTAGAAGACACTTTCTTGCTGTTTCATCACATAGTGGAAGGGATGAGAGAGTCTCTCTTTGATGTCTTTCATAAGGGCACTGATCCCATTCTGAAGGTCTCCACCCTCATGACCTAGTCACCTCGAAAATGCCCCCACCTAATTCTATCATCCTGGAGGCTAGGATTTCAAGGGGATGCACATATTTAGAACATGATGTCCCTGATGTGGATAAGTGTCGTATGGCTTCTGGAGATCTTTCCTCGTTTCTACTGTGGAAAGAAGGCACTAGGAAAAAAATATTCCTAATTAACATTGAGCTCCCTCTTCATTCCCCATCCACCTCTGCAGCCCAATTCTATCTCCAAAAAGTCTTCTTACCTCAAACTTTCAAATACACCCTGACTCTAAGAGACACTGTAGAAGGCCCCTGGCTCAAGTGACAAAGGCCCATTAGTGGCAATGTGGATGATCCAAGGTGTGTCTATCTGTCATGTTGGGTTCAGAGAAGTTGAATTATGAGAGCAGACCTGACCTGTCACCTGAAGAGTCCTCCCTAGTCAAAACAAGGTTTGAATGGGAACATCTCTTCTAGTCACTGGCTCTGCCCTATCAGTATCACAGCAATCAGAGTGACCTTTTTCTAAACACTCTTCACCCTCATCCCCATCTCCCCTTTACTCTCTGGGGCAGATGTTGTGTTAAGCATGCTCCAAAGTCCACATCCTCATTTTGCTATTCCTCCTTAGTCCCTGAAAACGGTGCCTGGCTCTCAATCTGTTGTTATTATTTTGAACAAGCCAGAGCTTATTATCAACTATGCTGCTTTCTTCCTATACCCTTGAAAAATGAAATAAATACCATCAATGAGTTTGTATGATTCTAAATTTCAATGCCCTTTTCCATGATTAGTGATGCCTTCCACCTTCAGTCACTGGGAGGAATGGATGGGACAGTGCCCACAGAACCACCTGGGTGGTGCTCCATACCCCAAAGATCACTGGATCAGAAGCATTCCTAGGATTTCAACAGGCAGTGGGGGGTGATGAATATGTGAGAAGGAAGAACCAATTGCAGGGAGATAGAGACATCCCGAGAGTATCCTAGGAAAGATGAACTCAGAAAAGGCAGGAGACAGATACTGAGAAAGGATCCCTTGGGGCCCCCATCACATCAGGTAGGGCAGGTAGGATGTGCACGCCAAACACACTGGACTTCTCCTGCCGGGTAACACAGAGCAATGTGACAACAGTGGCATTTAGGGGTCACGTGAAAATTCATACACATTGTATGTTTCAACATGACTGCAGGCTTCAATCAAAGGAATTAAGGCATTTGGAGATGAGGAATCCCACAATCTCTGACTTGCAAACCTGGCTGGCTCATATTCCACAGCAACATGCAGGAGATACTTTGTCAAGTTTCAAACCATTGGAGGACAAGGAATCAGTGGGATCCTCGGGGCCCTGGTTTGGAATAAACATGTGCAGAAACCTACTTTTCCAAGACCTGGGGAGTGAGCTACCCAAGCTAATGGCAAGAAATCTAACTGCCCCAGTGTGTGAGTCACCAACCCCTACTCTGCATCCCCTACCAATCCCCTTGGCCCATCCTGGTCCACTCATCCCCAGAGGGGAAGCAGAGACCCCAAGATATAGAAAAAATCCATAGAGAGCAAGGGCTGGGGATGGGCTGATCTCCAAGCCTCAGGGGGGGCTACATGGGAGCTCCGTACATCCTCTTAACCCACCCCTCTTTCTTACAGACAAGAAGGACTCAGAAAGGGAGGTGACTCACTCTAAATCACAGTCATTGTGTGGAACAATATAGACTCAAATTTTGCTACAAATATCAACTGCAAGCCAATGTGTCAACTGAGGACAGAGCCAGTGTGTCACACACTATTACCCAGCAGCCCCAGCTCCTGACATGGAAGAAAGCCTGGGAGTTTCATTGATACCGGAGCCTACCCAACTGTGTGTGTCTGCTTCCAGCACTTATGCAGGGGGAGAGTGCCTGGCCACAGCTGTGCCCTGCAGCTGCGGGTCCTAGAATGCATTGCTGCAGGTGTGCCTCTGGCCACCAGAAAGAACAGGCAACCAAGTCTGCCCCTGGTGGGCTCAACCCAGAACAGAGACAGAGATGGAGCTGCAGACCTTGGGGATAAAGGAGACTGTTGGTTGCTGCCCGGTGACATGAACACACATGAAGGACCACATGTTGGTCACAGGAAAGGTTGGTCTGTGGGGAATACTTGAAGGACACCACAGAATCACATGGCATTGCCCAGTAGCCCCAGATCCTGACATGGAAGAGTACCTGGGGGTTTCATTGATATCCTGGGCTCTGGTCTGTGCCCACTGAATGTGAGCATGCTAGCAATAATACAAGTAGCTACTGAACACTGTTGGTGGAAATGCAAAATGGTAGCGCCATTGTGGAAAGCAGTACAAAAAAATTAAAACCAGAACTACCATACCATCCAGCAGTTCCACTTCTGGGCATTTATCAAAAAGAATGGAAATCATGATCTCAAAGAGATATGTGCACTCCCGTGTTCATTGTAGCATGATTCATGATAGTCAAGACATGGATACAACATAGATGTCCATCAGCATGCGGATAGATAAATAGTATGTGGTGTGTGTACAATGGAATACTATTCCGACTTTCAAAAGAAGGAAATTTCACCATTTGCAACAGCATGGCTAAACCTGGAGAACATTATGCTAAGTTCAGTAGGCCACATGCAGAAAGACAAATATATGACTCTCCCATATGAAGGACATAAAATAGTCAAATTCCTAAAAATATAGTGGAATAATGGTTTTGGGGAGACTGGGGGCAGAGAAATGGGGAGTTGCTAATCAATAGGCATAAAGTATGACCCTATCACTCTGAACTACATTATGATGTGAGACTACAATGCACCAGTAAAAGTATATTTTTAAAAAAGTCTCATGAACACAGAGGTTTTGGTTAGGGACAGAGATGTCCTCTTTCTGCATACTTCTCCATCAAAGAGAAGTTGGTCTAATGACAAAGTCTAGTTGGGAGGTCTGATATTGGTAAATTTCTCATTTTACATTTATAAATAAAATACATTTCTCCATCTTCTTTGGAAATGAAAAAAGTTTCTGATAAGACAAGTGAGTTCTAGAGAGATGCACACCATCGTGCCTGTTGTCAACAGCATAGTATTGTACTCTTGCCACTTGTTGAGAGTGTAGACTCTCACCACAATAAAATAAAACTAAAATAAATAAATAAACAAACAAGAAAGCAGCTGCTGGATTTGAGCATCTAGGTTCCAGGTGCCATACTCTAAGCCACACAGAAGTCATGGAGTGTGGCTGTCCTTAGCCTCATTTTTAGGTACCAGAAGACTGAGGCTCAAAAATTGATTCCAGAACTAGAGTGGCAGAATGGAGCCTGCACCAACTCATCTGGGTACACAGCCATGCTGTGGGGTCTGTTGTGTGATCTCTCAAGCTGCTTTTTTTAATTCCTACGCACTTGTGTGTGTGTACATGTGTGTGTGTGTGTGTGTGTGTGTGTGTGTGTGTGTGCCTGTGCTTGCAATGGGGAGGGGAGAGAAGTTCATTGTGGAATAAATGAATTCACAAAGAAGTATAAGAGAAAAGTACCCTCATAACTTCATCACCCACAGACCACCACAATGGTTAATAATGAGGGTCTGTCTCCAGCATTAATCTTTCTCTCTCTCTCTCTCTCTCTCTCTCTCTCTCTCTCTCTCTCTCTCTCTCTCTCTCTCTCACACACACACACACACACACACACACACACACACACACCTAGAGTTATATTGTGTGTACATTTTGCAATATGTTATAAAAACAGACAAGAAATTGTATTTTCTAGGTCATTAATTATTCCCTTAACTGTGATTGTGCACCCTTGGCTGCTGCTGCATTATTTAGCTGTACAATGGCACATTTCACCCCTGGCCCCTGTACGGCAGTATGTCAGTTTCTAGTCACATTTATAAATTATTTACACATCTGTTTCTAGACTCATAAACTGCATGTGGGTATGTATTTATGCATATCTCGATATATCTCCTTAGAGCAAATTCAGACATGAAAGTACCAAATAAAGAGGTACCTTCAGGGGAGAATGGGCTGTCCATGTGGAAGCTGACTCCCTGTAATTTCACTGAGGGGCTTCTGGGTTACACAGTCAGCTCTATGACAGGGGCTGAGAACCCTCCCGGGAGGTGTGTGCTGAATCTACAAGTGCCTGCACACTGGTGAAATCAACATACACATGCACTACGAATTTCTGTGGCTGCCTCTCCAGGAAATGGGAGTGTTTTTAAAGCAATAGCTATTGTGAGTGAAAACAACATCTTTAGTGACACTCAGCTTTATATTTCTCCTTATAGGATAACACTTCGAGAAGGATTTCCTGTTAGATGAAACCCCGTGCTTCCCAGGATCTGCTGTGCTTGTGTGTGTGACACTGAAGGGGAAAGAAGATATGACACCCATAGCTGGGAAGCATGTTAGGCCTCCTGTAAATTCACCTCCAGTTCTCTGCCTGCTCAGCCCTGCTGCCACCACCAGCTCTTCCTCATATCCTCCCCTATAAACTCCATGGTGATCTGTCCCTCAGTTCCTCTGGTCATCTCCTCACATCTGTCTGGCACCTCTGAGCCTCCTCTGCAGGCCTGACCATGCACACACCCTTCGGTGGCCTCCTACCCCTGCAAAGAAAGCCTAGCGTCGTGCCCAAACCTCTTCTCCAGCTCCTTTCCCTGCCCTGAGCACCATGGTGCCCTCTGCCCTAAACACTGTGAACCACCCACATCTGAAACGAGCATCCTCCTTCCCATCTCCTGCTCCTCACCCTGCAGGGGAGACACTGCCCAAAGCTCCACTTCTTGGTTGCAGTTCAAGTGTCGACTTCGCCAGATTGTTCCTTGACTCCCAAGACATGTGGGCCCTGACTCCCTCTACTCCCACTGCCAATTCCTGCCTCTACCTTCACTCTCTCCACTGAGCACTGTGCGGGCTTCAACCCCATACCTTCCATGAGGGAAAGCATGCCTGCAGCCCAGAGGACCTAGCCAGGTAGCACCGTGGCAGCACATCCCCCTCCCACAAACCAAAGTCCCCACATCCTGTCCGTTGGAGGAGCTTACCTTTTCACCCTTTTCTCCTTGGACAAAGGGTCCTCTGCCCTAGAAAAAGGAAAGCAGAGAAAGGTTGACTCTAGAGCCTTGCATGATATCACCCCAAGACCAAAACAGCTGGACACTTTCTCATCCGCTCTGCCCAGGAGCCTCTGAAATAGACATAACTAGGACTCGTTGAGTGTGGATCCTCACGAGTGTCATCTCATCTAATTTCGTCCAATATTTCAATATTACAGGTACTATTCTTTGTTTTCATGGCAGTATTATTGTGGTATCATTTGTAGAACATTTAATTCACCTGTTGGAAGTGTCCGATTCGATAATTTTAGTATATTTCCAGAGTCGTGCAGCAATCACAACTAACTTTAGAATAAAGGGAAAGGAAATATCAGATGTTTATTTGGTTATAGAATGCCTTTTTTGGGGGGAGTCCATTTCCTGATGTGTTGAGTATTTTGCTTCAACAGTATTGCCAGGTTCCTAAAATTGTCTAAAAACATGATTTGGCTTCTGTGTCAAATCTGCAGGCTTCCATTTTTGCAGCCGCAATGAACCACACACCTGGTTTCTATATAGTAACAGTGCAACTTCTAATTATTGGATTGTGCCCTGTTTTTAGTTTTCAAAGCCGTTTCTAATTCTGGTGATTGTGTGATGTAAAGAGGTGCTATGATGGTCATGCAATTAATACTTAATATTGAATCTCAATACACAACTTTATTGGAAAAAAAGAACATCATTTCAAATAGAGCCCACACACATTAGCAGTCGCTCCCCATCCCCCACTCCCAGACCTAGGCAAACACAACAGATTTGCATATTCTAGACTGTGTGTGTGAATATCATTTCAATATCATTTCAAATAGAATATCATTTCAAATAGAGCCCACACACATTTAGCAGTCGCTCCCCATCCCCCACTCCCAGACCTAGGCAAACACAACAGATTTGCATATTCTAGAGTGTGTGTGTGTGTGTGTGTGTGTGTGTGTGTAAGTATGCAATATGTGGCCTTTTCTGACTGGCTTCTTTGACTCAGCAGAGTCCTTTCAGGGTGGTACCCTACAACAGAACTTATTTTTGTTGCAGACTAATATGAAAATGTATGAACACTGTACATCTTATTTATCCATTCCTCAGGTGGTGGGCGATGGGTTGTTTCTACTTTTAGCTATCTTAAATAATGCCGCTATAAACATTTGTGTGGAAGTTCCTGTGTGGACATAGGCTTGCATTTCTTTGGGCCATATACCCTGGAGTGTAGTTGAATCGCTGGGTCATATGGCACCTCCATGTTTAAACGTTTGAGAACTGCAAGACTGTTTCCCAAAGCAGTGGCACCAGTTGACACCAACAAAGTATGAAGACTCCTACTTCTTCCCACCTATAGTCCTTCTAGTCATCACTGAAAGCGAGGAGTTGATGTCTCTGGCCATCTTTATTGAATTGTTGAATTCTCCTGTCAATTCTGTTATATGTCATGTATTTCAGGGTTCTGCTGTTAGATGCTTACCTGTTTATAATTATTATATATATTTTAGGTCTGCTCCTAATTCCAAGAGGGTCTTCCTAGCTGTGTCTCTCCTGGTTCTCTCTGGTAAGCTAGCTGGTCGGGGTCTCAGCTTGGTGCTCTTGCAGAACAGCTCATCCCTCTTGATTGCTCACCACCAAAATCCCCTCTGTTTCTAGAGCTCCCTTACACTTGTGCTTCCCCACACTGAGTCAGAGCCAGCACCTCCGGGAGAGCTGCAGAATTATCTGTTCTTAGATTTATCCCCTGGGTGAGACCTCTGAGTCCCTGTTCAGAGCTGGGAGCTGGAGCAGAGTGTCCATCAGGGTGACACCCCACGGGCAGGGGCAGTGGCCTCTAGCCTTCTGAGCTCATATCTAGACTCCACCTTACAAGTGGGCAGGGGCAATCTCAGGGCCC
Source organism: Glis glis (assembly GCA_004027185.1). NCBI lineage: Eukaryota > Metazoa > Chordata > Mammalia > Rodentia > Gliridae > Glis > Glis glis. The sequence continues at coordinate 20,976 of PVJS01012123.1, read as the reverse complement.
CATCGTCCTTGGCTTGTCACACCTGAGGTAGACCTCCATCCTCAAAGTAGGCTTGGAGCAGAAGAGAGCTCCCATCTCCTGTCTGTATGCTCCATAATTCAGCCTCCCAAACTCTCAAAGCGGGAGGTAAGAAATGCTGGAATTTCTCCAACCATGGACCTTTTGTTAGGAGCGAATCCATGGAGTCCCTCATGCTGACATTCCAAAAGTGGACTTTACGGGCATTACTTTTATACCTGTTTCACACATGTGGAAAATGAAACTCAGAAAGTTCCAGCAACTTCTGCAGCTCATGGAGCAAGCAAGTCATGGAACCAGGTTTGCATATGCACCATCTGAAGCCAGTGCACTGCCTCAATCACAGTGCCGTCCCACCTTGATGGAGCTGCCAACAATACCGGGCAGGCTGGCATGCCACGGATCACTGCCCAGCATTCAGGGCTCCAGAGCACACCCATGCTGTCCTCTAGCTAGTGCAGGTGGTTTCTCAGGTTCCAGAACAATGCTCTCTCAATCTCCCTTCCTCCAAACCTAGCCTCTACTGGCAGCACTTGACATAGAGTGGATTTATTCTAGAAAGATCTGGCGCTTTCACACCCACTGCATGCCAACTGAGTCCCTACTCCCCATGCTTTCGTAACATGCACCTTTTTCTGAGCTTCAGCTTGCTCACCTGCACAGTGGATGCTTCATCAGGCCTCACCTCACCGTGTCAATATGAGAGTTAGATGATCCCTGATCCTGTCAAATGTGTGACCTGGAGCGAGGTGCAGGGCCAGCGCTGTCAAACATCCCCAGCTCCTCCCCATGTTGTTCTGCACTAGCAGGTGCTTCCTATCTATGCATGGGAGGCAGGTCTACACAGCAAGGGGAAAGGTAAAACACTGCAAGGTAGCTCAGGACTCAGATCTAAATGGATGCAAGTCCACGTTTCAAGGCCCAAATCATTCAATTCTGAATAACGGGTGATAAAACTATGTTAAAAGTTATTATAAGGACTAAATAAGAGAATCCACATGAAGTACCTACAAGAGCAGATTGGGCAGCTACAATGACGAGGGAGGGTGAAGACAATGTGGCAAAAGTGAATTGCATCTGCATGGCTAATCCTTTGTTTGCTCCTGAGCGCTGAGGACACAGAAGAAACCAATCATAATGACACACACCGAAAAAGACAACCATCCTCTGCTATGGGCCAGGCATTCTGTAAATAATGTAGTTGTTGTTACGCTCATTGTATTAATGGGGTAAATGAGGTTTTTGAGAGGTTAAGAGAACTGCCCATGGTCATAGCTGGTGCCAAGGACAATTTCTGAGGTCTGTCTGACACCAGACTGGATGCTACTGGATGCTGTGCTGGAGACAGGGTAGGGGCCAGTGCCCCCCAGGCCGGGTGACCATGGCAGCTGTAATAGGTGTCACTATGCTTCCTGTACTCTTGTAAGCTGGTGGCATGCATTACCTCACTCCTCATGATGCTACAGTGCAGGTTTTTATCATCCCCATTTCACAGAGGAGGAAACTGATAACAGAAAGGTTCCGAAGCTTGGTGAAACTGATGATCCTCCTAAGGCTCTACCCTGGACTGTGACTTGCTCATCTCTGTAATTCTTCCCTGACCCACCATCAGGCAGAAAGGGTTGTCAGGAGAAAATGGGGTGGATTCTTTGTAGAGGGAGGCCCATGTGCTGGACCGAGAGAGAATACTAAAAAATGACTGATTTGGGAAAACATGGTAGTGCGAATTTGGACTCGCTGAATTTTGGGGATGGGTGAAAGGGCAAGGGACAGGCTAGAGGTCCCCCAGGGCCATGTCAGCAGGAACAGAGAGGGGCTTCATCCTATGGGTGGAGCGGGCTCGGTCCTGGCCCTGACAAGGCCATCAGCCCACAGTTGCTAATTGGCATGGTGAGGGTTGGGGTACTGCAGGGAGCTTGGGTCTCCCACACCAGCCACACAGGGAAGCAGCATCTCACTCACCGTGTCCCCTTTCTCTCCCTTGGGTCCAGCAGCACCCATTGGCCCAGTGGCTCCCATGTCTCCCTGAGGGGTCGAAACCAGAGAGAAGTATAGGGTTAGGTCCTCTAACAGAGCTCCTGCACCGACAGGCTGCTCACCGCCAAACTTGCCCCATGCCCTCGAAGCAGCTGATGTCATCCTCTCCAGGTGCACAACAAGGCTGCATGTCCTACTCCTGCAGGTTAGGAAGGACCTATGCCATCTCCCACATTACTTGTGTTTACTCATGGGGCTGTGCACACCACCAACCTCAGGCACTTGAAGACAAGGCCTGCCTAAGTCATCCTCTAACCCTGGTGCCACCCCAGCGCCTGGCCCTCAGTGGGTGCTCAGTAATGATGGGCTGCATGAATCCAAAACTAGGAAAGGCAGGAAGAGGGGAGAGATACAGAATGGAAGAAGAGGAGGAGAGGAGAGTATTGTCAAGGGATTTCCACATGGAGAAAGGGAAGAGGGGAGGAGCAGCAGAAGGAGAGGCCCAGCTGTCTCTAGGTGTCTCCCCCACACTCGGGCCCTCCTTCAAACAACAAACCAGGTGATGGTCATGCAGTAATGTGGAACTCTTCCACACAGTGACTGCAGGCAGCTGGCATGTCTCAGGTCCCAATTCTCTGAGACCAAAACAGATACAGGAGAAGATGGCACCGTGGGGCGTGAGGGAGGCTTGGTGCAATTACTGAGTTTGTAAATTTTGTGTACAAGAATATCATGGCATCAATCAAGTAAATCTTAAAGTCCCAGTCCTTGGAAGTTTCTGGAGTACATCAGCCTGACAGGACTGATGCAGAACTCAAGAACCCCAGAGGGGTGAGCCTGTTGGAGCAAAAGAGCTCTGAGCCCGGGCTCCAGCAATCTTGCCTTTCCTTGCTCGTGTTTTGGGGCTGAGAAATGGAGTTCTGAGCAGTTCAGAGATTCACACCTTTTGCCATGTGCTCTTATCCTAGCATTGCACCAGGCTCTGAGGCCAGACACTAGCAGGACAGTGGTCTAACCACCACTGCTGCACAGAGAGCAGAGCGAGAATTACCCAGCCCCGAAGGGCACCTCCGCCATGCTGGTACTGACCTTTGGACCAGGGAGTCCCACGGGACCATCAAGGCCCTTCTCACCCTAGAGGAAGAAAGACAAAAAGAAACAAACAAATAAGGCTCCATGTTAAGTGGCTGAATCACTCATCACCAGCTGTTATCCACCTACAGGCTCAAAAGCCACTCTTATAATAAGCCGAGTGCTGACCAACAAATTAAACAAGGGAACTGGTCAATTGCAACTGCAGACCCATGTAAGAAACTTTAGACCTAGCCAGAGATGGATAAAAGACAAACAAACCCAGGCACAGAAAGACAAATACTGCTTGTCCTCACTATACCGGAACACTAAAAATTTCAAACACATAGACGCGTAGAGCAGAATGGTGGTTACCACTGGCCGAGGCATGGGGGTGGGGGAAATGGGGAGACACTGAATTCAAGATTTCAGTCAGACAGGAGGAGTGAATTATAGGTATTGGAGGAGATGAATATGTTGCTTAGCTTGACTCACTCAGTCCACATTGTGTACATATATAAATACATTCTAGCATCATTTTGTATCTCATAAATAGATGTAGTTATAATTTCTTCAACATCCAATAGAAACAAATAAAAATAAAATGCTTTCCATGGGTTTTTTTAATCTGAATATGTCATCACTTCACTTAAAAAGAAAATTCCACTGCCTCCTATTGGTTCACATAATTATTGTTCACTAAAATACAAAGCACGGCAGGTCTATAAGCAATTTCTAAATGTAAATGATGCTCAGTTTTAGAAACGTGTAAAAGATCTTGTTGCTGGATTTAAAATGAGATCTTTAACTTATGCTACCTACAAATATTGCTATACTGAAAATAATTGCAGCATGATTCATATGACTATATATATATATATATATATATATATATATCATCTCATTAATGAAGAGTGGTACTTTATCTGTTTGCATGCATGCTGTCCACACTAACAACACAGCTACACATTTGACTACTTCAGGAATATATATTTTTAAATGCATTCACAGATTCCATTTGCATATGTAAGTAAAGATAAATAATTTTGTGCGTACTTAACCTTTCCGAGTATCCACAGGGGGCCTTGGACACCGCTCATGCTCACCAAAACATTTGGTCATAGAGAGGTGAGCAGGGACCCCAAAGGCATTCATTGTGTTGACCTCCAAGTAGTGGAAATGTTTGGCAAACTGAATGGGCAACTTAACCCCCAAAAATAGTCTGCTTGTGGTCAGAGCTCTCCTAGGAGCAGAGCTCTGACCACCTGGGTCCTGTGTTGTAGTTTTTATAGAAATGCAGGTGGAGGAGGAAGAGGTCACCCCTGCTCCAACTGGCCCTTTTTCCAGCCTTCCAGCCCACCTGTGCCTGGGAAGCTTTGAAGCAGGCCTGATGGTAAGCTCCCTGGGTTGAGCCAGGCCTCCTCCCAGTCCCAGTTCCCTAACCAGATAGCAGCCTATAGGACTTTTGAGGGCCATGTTCCACTTGTCTTAAAGCCTCTGCGAGCAGCACGAGGTGATGCACAAAGAAGGTGCTTAATGTCCAGGGTGAGAAATAAGGAATGGTGGGTTGAATAAAGGAATGGGTTACTGGGTGATGCCACCCAGAGTATGAAGCTGAGACTGTCAGTTAATTGATAAGCTTGTCCCACCAAGAGGAAGAGAGGGTGTGTTCCTTCTATCCCTCACTCCTATCTGTCCATCCACCTACTCATCCATCTGTCTTTCCACACCCTGACCTACTTGTCTATCAATTCAGTCATTAGCTAATAACCTCCGTACCAGGCCATGCAGAAGTCACCAAAAATACTGACATGCAAAAATTCACTCTCTGCCCTCTGGAACTTAGCATTCTATGGAAGCAAAGACAAGGAGACCTTTGCAGTCCAGTGTGGTCAGTATGATGGTAGATGGCATCTCAGGGAGAGGAAAGGGACTTAGTGCCTTGAAAATGGCACAGAAAATACAGAATGAATGGATGGATGGTAAATAGTGGAAGGGAAGGAGAAAGGGAGGGTGGAGGAAAATTAGATAGATAACATTCTGCTCAGCAAGATTCTTTGGCCATGTCTGGGAGGAGCAAGCATCAGCCAGGTCAAGGAACTGAAGGGTAGGAGAAGATGTTCCAGGCTGAAGATGCTGCATATGCAAATGTCAGAAGGTGAGAAAGACCACAGCCCCTCCAAGGAACCAGAAGTTGTTGCCTGGTCTGGAAACCTGGAGAGGAAAGTATGAGAGGAGGCTAGAAGACACTCGGGTGACACAGGGGTGGGAGTAGTGGAAGGGGTGTGTTTAAGCCACACCGAGCCGTTCAGTGGAGAGTCCAGGGGTTTGTGAGCTAGAGAGTGGAAAGACAGATGAGAAAGGGGGAGAGGCCTGCTGGACCCTACACTCCCGGCTTGGGGTCCCTTCTGGGGCACTGGCTGGCTCTGAGGGGGCCTAGGCCTGAGCAGAGCTGGTTTTGGCTTTCCTCCCTGTCTGTGCACGTTGGCTGGTGATCAAACCTCACCGTGTCGTTACCCCTCTCATTGGGGGTTCCAAATGAAAACAAGGATTCAGATGGATGTGGGTTTAGACAGCTGCTTCTCCTATTTCATTGGCATGTGGAACCGATCTGCAGGCCAGAGCAGATCTAGGCCTGCAGTGGCTAGAGGAGGGGCCAGCTGCCTGGCTCTGCGTGCGCACACCCTGGCCCCTTCCTCTGCCTGCACCAGGCTGGGGGCTTTCCACCTCACCGACAACACAAAAAGGCCCCAGCTGGGCTGCCTTTGGGTTGGGCCTTTGGTAAGTTGGGTCAGGGCTGGACAAGCCCTTTTGACTGAGAGCTCCTTAAGGGCCTCTGTGTCCCCAGAGTCTGGCTCTCTGGGTAGACTAGAAAGAAGGGAGGGAGGATATGAAAATAACAGAAGGGAGGAAAGAAGGAAAGGGGAGAGCCTGTCTGCCAGGACACCTTACCAAAAAAAAAAAAAACTTAAATTGAAAATGTGTCTGCTCTAGTTAGCTTCAACTGCCATTTCATTGTTTGTCCTATGGATTGCCAGTCCCAGACAGAGCCACTGTGTCCTGCTTACCTTACCAGGAAGTGCAGATGGAGGGGGATGGGTAGGTAGGGCCACATGCTGGGATCAAGAGCCCTGGGGATGGAAGTCTCAAGGAACTCCATAGAGACCCTCCTACACAGTTCTACTTACTGTCATCCTCTGTATATTTTTATGTTTCTTTTGCTTAAACAGTGAAAAACATTTTTTCTTATCAAGGGCCACTAGTCTACAAAAAAAATGAATAAACCAGAGCCTCAGGCACATGATGAGACATTTAATATAGCTCAACAGATAATGGAGGTAGTGTTCATAGAAATACACTGCTTTTTTTTTTTTTTTTTGTGGTACCGGGGATTGAATGCAGGGGCATTCTATCTCCGCGCTACACCCCCGGCCCTATTTTTTTATACTTTATTTTGAAACTGGGTCTCACAGAGTTGCGGAGGGCCTCACTAAGTAGAGAGAGAGAGAGAGACAGAGACAGAGCTGAGGCTGGCCGAGAACCCGGATCCTCCGGTCTCCGCCTCCCAAAGTACTGGGATTACAAGCGTGCGCCACCACGCCCGGCTAATACACTGCTTTTTAAAGTTAGAAACAAATACATAAAACTTCAATCACACATACATGCACGTGTGCATGCACACACACACACACACACACACACACACATACACACACACTCAGATGATAGAGTGTGGCTAATTAAAGGAAACATCGAGAAGAAGGAAGGGCTGAGGGTGTGTTCCTACAGAGCAGATCCAGATCCCCATTCATTGTCCTGTAAGGCATCTTATTCACAAACCAGATCTAGTTTGATGTGGGAGCGCGTGAGTGCAGATGATACAAGTCAGAGCCAGAAACGCCTCAGGAGTACATTTGGGAAAATGTTAATTAAACCCAGGTGTGACCACTTCCTTTTCCAGTGTGCCCAAAAGTCAAGAATCAGGAGGTCCAAGGAACAAGAATGGTGTTCTGAGCTGAAAGCCACTGTGACCTGAGGCCTCCTGACCTGGCAGGCCAGGTGCATGATGGGAAGTTCCCTCCACTGCCCCCGGGGTCCTGCTGACCAGGTCTGCCTCACGAAGCTCAGGGGCTGCAGGCTGGGAATGGAGGATGGCCTATGGATGGAGGGTACCTTTTCTCCAGGTGGACAGGAGCAGTTGATGGTCTTCAAGAACCCAATCTGTTCATTGCCAGGCGTGGGTGGCTGCAGGGGTGGGGGTGGAGGCTCTGTCACCACGGTCACCTGACACTGGAAGGAAAGGCCAGTGGGTTAGAATGTGGCTATTCACTCCACTAGTCCCTGGCAAGGTGCAAGATCTCTGGAGCTTCTAAGGAAGCAGAAAGACAAAGGGGACCCAGAAGACCCTGAGGACATCTGAGCGTGCAGGGTGAGCAAGTAGGTGACATCTGATGGCAGGGTCCTAGCTCTCCCCAGGCCTTGCAGCAGACGCACCTGGCCAGTCCAACCTCAGCCCCTTTGCTGGGCTGTTTAGTAACCTATAGGAACTGTTTAGCCCCTTGAGCCTCAGTGTTCATCTCTACAGAATGAGGACAAGGGTGTTTCCTTCAAAACATAACAGAGACCTTAATAAAACAACATGGGGAAATTACACCTCTGGGTCTTGCACCTGACAGATGGCTCCTTATTGATGCCATCTCCTACTCCATCTTTCCCTGTATTCTCTGGCCCCTGTGTTTCCTCCTTCTCTTCCTTTTGTCCCTCCCTCTCTTTCTCCACAACCAAGGCCATCTGACTTCAGATCGCCAGAACCCATGGTACACCTGTATTCCATGATGAGATGTGCACAGTGAGTATGCGCTTGCTGTGTCCCAGGGCCTGGGCCAGCCATGCACTGTGCAGTGCATGTAGACTTCTCCCTCCAAACCTGGGAGGTGACTCAGTTATGACTCCCATCTTTCAAGCAAGCCTTGGAGTGAGGGTTTGTAGAGTTAGAGGGAGAAGGCTGAAAGTGGTAGAGGGTGAGGCCCAAGGGGCAGCAGACCCTGCAAGGAGGGGCCAAAGGGGCCAGCTCTGCTCTCTAGGATTGTCCACCTCCTGACCTGCCTGTCTCGCTGCACAGCACTGCAGCCCCCTCCTCTGAGTGCTGGCAGCTCAGAGGATTGGTCCTTCCTTAGGGACACTCTCCTGTTTCCTCTTCCCAGGCTCCCCAAAGCTGGCCCCATCACATGACCTGCAGCTTTCGGTCACCCTGACAGAGGCCTAGACTACAGCAGTCTCCCCAGGAGGGCCTGCTTGACTCAGCTCCCCCAAAACACACCTATGAGAACATGAGCCAGAGCCCCAACTTGATCACCTGGCTCCCCACAGGCCACATTCTGAAGGCCAACACCCCCTGACCCTGGATGTCCACTCCTCAGCCCTGCGCCCCCTCCCTCTGCAGCCCGTCCACACCACCCATCTGTGCAAGAGTATGCCCACCGGACCCGACGGAATGTCACAGCAAGTCTCCAGCTCTGCGTGTCTCGCGTCACAGTAAATCACAATCCGCTGCAGGTCAAACTGGAAAGGAACAGGGGGAGGAGAAGGGATGATGTTTAGGAACTTTGGGACCCAGAATCCTTCATGCCCAGGTGTCAGGCCCTGCTTCCTCTGTGGGGTCCCTTCTAACCTGAGCTCCACTGTGGGACTTCAAAGGCAGCCTGAGCATCTCCCTTCTAAAGAGAGTCCAAGGGAGGCTCAGGGCTGTGCTACAGCCCACGTTTCCTTCCATTCTGCAGGAACTGTGGCCTCTGCCCTCAGCCACATGTGCGGGCACACCCTCCTCCCCTCTTCCTGATGGGCACACCCTCCCCTCCTCTCCATGACACCATTATAGCATGTAATAAAGGCCCCCAGTGATGTGACTGCACTAGTCTCTTAAGTTCAGGGTGTCCCTGCTTTCAGCTCCAGTGAACTTCTGCAAGACCTGGCACTCACATCAATGGGCACGCTGTCGTAGAGGCGCTTGCCGATCACCGTCTTGCCCTGGATGTCGATGTTCTCCCTCTCCTCGATGGGCAGCGTCTGCACCAGCGCACAGTCGATGTAGAGAGAGACATTCTGGGCCTGGATGCTCAGGGCCATCTTGTGCCAGTCCCGGTCAAAGAGGTCATTGACCTGGGGGCCTCGGAAGACGACCCTGACGGCGTCCGTCATGGCACCCACAGCATTGTACTCGACCGCCTTGTTCTCGCCATCCAGCCGGATGGAGACCTGCGGAAGAGGATCCCCAGAGGTTCCCTGAGCACCTGCTCTGTACCTCGAACCTCACTGGACCAAGCAGAGAGCAGGAGAAGAGTGGAGACTTCAGATCAGAGATCAGGAAGCTGAGTCCAGTCCCAGCTGTGACTCTGAGCAGTTATTTAACTGCTGTGTGACCTCAGGGCAGCCACCTCACATCTCTGAGCCTCACTCTTTTCCTCAATACAATGGCATCAAGAGCTATCCCTCATGGGTAGCTGTGTCAAGCACAATAACAACTCATGCATTAACCCAGGGGGCACAATCTCACCTGCCTGGAGGGGCTGTGCAGGTAAGAAAGGTTTTGTGAGACTGCAAGTCAGTTGGTGCAGAGAGACTGGCGTTGTGAGACCAACCAGAAATCCTAAGTAGCTTCTGACTCTCTTAAAACCCAGGGCTGGCTGAAACAGAGCCCGGATTCTGGCCAGATTCCAGGTACCAGTCTGAGGCGCCATCAGTTAATCTGTTCTGTCTCTCATCTTGAGTATAAAGTATGAGTTCCAGAGAAATAATGTCCCTTGATGGCAGGGCCTTGTCTCTGGGTCACTGGAGAATCCCAGCCCTTTGTACAATGCCTCTGCATAGGGCAAGTCCAGACAGAAGTTCTACTTTTGTTGCTTTTGAAGAATTAATGAATGGATACGTTCTCATCCCTTCGTTCATTTATTCATCCCTTCTACGATGCTCACTGAACACCCTGTGTGTGACAGGTAAGCCACACACCAGGCGTCAGGCAGCAACAACAGACAAGATGGAAACTGTCATGGTTTGTATCTGGAGTGTTCCCTCAAGGTCTCATGTGTTGAAGCCTTGGTCCCCAGGGCAGCATGACCAGAGGCGGGGCTTCTGGGAAGTGACTGGATTAGGAGGGCTCTGATCTCATCCATGAATTGATCCACTAATAGCGGAATGGATTCCTGAGAGGTGATGGAAAAATGTAGACACCTGGACATGGCTGGAGGAAGTAGGTCAGTGGGGGATTGCCCTGGGGGACTGTATCTTGTCCCTGGCCCCTCCCCCTCTCTGCTTCCTGGCTGCCGTGAGCTGAGCAGCTTTCCTCTGCTAACCCATTCCACCATGACGCCCTCCCTCACCTCAGGCCCAGAGCAAAGGAGCCAGCTGAGCACGGACTGAGACCTCTGAAACCAGCAGCCAAAATATATCCTTCATCATCTAAGTTGTTTCTCCCAGGTATTTGTCACAGTGATGAACAGCTGAATAACACAGAAACCTCACTGGTGCCTGGATGTAGGGCCCATGAGATAAGGATCCATTGAGAGTCATCTTCATCTGCCCTGATACTCAGGCTCCCCTTCCTGCTGGGTCCCCACTCCCAGAGCCTCCCCTTCAAGCGCTTCTTCCCCTTGGCTCCTGAGCCCTTTACCACTAGTTGAGCTTACCCTGTGGGAAGCCCACTGGAGTGGAGACTACAGAGCGGAAGAGGAAGAGGTGGGGTATTTACTCCTCCCACCACTCCCTGCTTCCCTCTGGATCCAAAGAGCTCTGTGCCTCCGTGTGCCAAGGTTCCTTGGGAGCCTCCATCCTTGTGACTCCAGGGCTCAGCATCTCAGTAAGCACAGCATCCTCCCTGTGTCCCCACCCAGGACAGGTGACCACTTACTGCAGTTGCTCATCCAGGGATGCCCCAGCACTCCTTGCTGGATCCCTTAGCATGTACCCCTTAACCACACTGTCTCCTAACCCTGTCACTTCACCCAAAGATTCATCAGAAATGTGGGTCCCGATCCAATAAATCACAGTCACCCAAAGCAGTTCACTGTGCTTGAGCTATGTGTCCTTGGTCAAATTATTAACCTCTCTGTACTGTTCCTTCGTTTATAAAAATGGGACCAATAGCACCTTCATCATAGACTTGCTATGAGGATGAAATGCATACATATAACCATAAACAATTAATATAATACTTACATGCTGGGCACTGTTCTAAATCTTAGAATAACTTAAGCAAGAAAGTTCAAAGGCTCCATGGTAGTGAAACCTTCCTCATAAAAACCTATAATTGGATTCTAACCTGGGCATTTGTTCTCAAAGTCCCAGGCCTGTTGATTTGTTTACTTTTTTCATAGCACTGCACCAGTATGTGAACTTTCCTTGTTCATTTCTTATGCCCACCTATTTACTGTCTGACTTCCCCATCCTTTTAATGGGCACTTTCTCTTTTCTCCTTAACCCTTGTGGCTTGAACAGCACATGGCACATTGTGGCACACAATACAAAGGTACTGGGTGATTGAATGAATGAATGGGAGTCCCTGAGGCTAAAGGAAGGTGCCCACTTGTGCAGAGAATCAGCCTTAGTATTTATAACATAGCCCAGGTCTCCTGGGTTCCCTTTCTGGACTCCACCTAACTTCAGTACAACCAAGTGGGATCTCGGATTTTTTTTTTTGTCTCACCTGCTTGTATGTTATGGATAGGGTAAAAAAAAAAAAAGGAAAACTATGGACCCCTGTCCAATAACCTAACACTTCTGATACACACCATTTGAAACTCCCATGCCAAACACTGTCTTCTATTTCTTGAGAAACAGGTTTGACCCTCGTGCCCGGCCACCTTCAGACCTTGCTGAGGACGTGAGTTTCCCCTTCACTGTCTCTATCTCTGGCAGCACCTGGAGCGAGGTAGGCAGCCAGCAGGTCTAAGCGAGTCTCATATTTACCAATACTAGCTGGGTGGCCCTAGGGAAGGCACTTCATCTCTCAGATCCATCTGCAAATTCTGTTGGTTCCATTTTCAAAGCACATCTGGAGTTTGATTACTTCTCCCAGTGTCAGTGTTCCTACCTGGCTGGGTCGGTATCACCCGCTGCCTGGATCATGCCCACTGTCTCCTCACTGGTATCTGCTTCTAGGCCTGCACTTCCCCAGTCTTTTCTCCAACAGAAAACCCCTACATGGTCTCCTTCCGTCTCTGGAACCTCATCTCTAACCACCCCTTGATACATACACACACACACACACACACACACACACACACACCACTCTGCTCCAGCCCCACCAGCCTCCTTCTTGTCCTTGTATCATATCTGAAATGAGTGAATGCCTTCAGTTTCCCCAAATGACAAGTGGGGGACGATGGCAGCTTTCGAGGTGGCTGTAAACACCAGGTGAGCTCCCGGAGTGCACATCTGTGTCTGCAGCTCTGTAATGACTGCGGGGAGCCCGGCACGCGGTGGACACCGCTCTGCATGGAGCACATCTTCTCGCAGGCCTGAACCCACTTCCTCCGCATCTGGCCAGCATTTCCCAAAGGCATGGAGGTGACCGTCACCAGCAATTCCAGCACAGGGTGCTCAGCCAAGCTTGCAGGACAAAAGCGGGTTGCCGGGTGTCTCTTCGAGCAGTAGCCTCAAGTCTTTCACAGCAGACAACCTCTGCATGGCTCTGCGGTATTTCAACCCAGCCATGGCTCATTCTAGCAGAAGGAAGGGAGGTGCAGATATGGCAGGCAGTGAGGCCACAGAGCTCTGCAAATGCCATGAAAGAAGATAACCTAGACCGGGGGTGGCGCGAGCTCACCCACAAGAATGTCGTGCAGGTGCCCGGTCCCACTCCACCAGACTGGAGAAACTGGAGAAGCAGCCCTATGTAACTGGAGAGGGGGGTAAATGGGACACAATGAGCTGCCTGCTCCCCAGGAATCTGGCCTCTGCAGAAGACTCTGGACCCCTCCTTCAGCCTCCCACGCTTAGGAAACCGGGCCTGTTGGCAGTTAGTACTGAGCATGCGCCTGCGTCTCAGTTGACTAGCGATGCTAGAGAAGAGTGTGTACCAGGACAGGCTTAGCGCAGGACCAGCTGAGCATGTGGCTAAAAACAGACCAGGAGTGCAAATGCCTGGGTTCAAATCCCACCTCCTGCTCTTATAACCTGGGAACACTTAGCCTCTCTGTGGCTCAGCTTCCTCCTCTGCGAGATGAGGACAGTAGAACTCACTTGTGGGCTGTGATGAGGATTAAGTGGGTTAGGATCTTTGAGGCACGCAGGCCAATCCCTGGATCACACTATGAGCATGAACTTGTTGGTGAACAGTATGTACAGTGCCAGGGTCTGGCTCGAGCCACAGGAGAGCACTGGCTGTTTGGAGGAATTTGCTGTCTCAGAACACAGTCTACAACTGTCATGGAGTGTGACTACTTGAGCGTGCTTTTGTTTTATTTCAGCCCTGTTTAAAAATATAGACAGTCTCCCCCAGCTAGAGGTGAGCAACATCTGCACACAGTTGGTTTTCCAGGAAAGGACAGAGACAGGGCTGGTCCAGGGACTCTGAGACCAAGAGGATGTGGATTTGGCAGGGAACAGAAAGTCAGAGCGTGGAAAGTAGCGTTGCTTTCATCTCGAACCGGCAGGCTGTGCTGATGGCTTTGACGCTGAGATTTGACTTTCCTTACCTGGCAGTGTGCTTTGAATAGCAGCACTCCCTTGTGGGAACTAAAAGCCCAAAGACTCAAGAGGTGGGTGAAGACAAGGCTCAAAGCCTGTTCCTGAGAAAGCCAACGACATATTCCATCCCTAAAGAGGGACCTACGCATAACTATGCACCAGACACTGTTCTGGGAAATGTTTGCACACATTATTTTATCTCATCCTTCCGCCAGCCATTCTTGGCAGGTATTTTCTGTTTTTCACTTCCCAGCTAAGAAAGCAAAGACTCAGCAAGGTTGGTCCCAAGGCCCACACCAAGACAGAAGACGACACAAGATTTGGCTCAGGTCTATCCGACCCTGCACCAGTTTCTCCCCTACATCATGAAGCTGTGCCACTCATGCTGCCCACAGAGCAGGTCTCCTGGGACAGCAGAGCTGGTGGCCACTTCTCTGGTTAGGCAAGAGTCCCAGAGGACAGGAATTAGTCCTCCCTCTTCCTCCCCAGAATGCCTGGTCCCAGATTATCACTGGGAGAAGAAGCTGGCCCTGTTGGGTCATGTGAGTGACTTTCTTTTGGGGCTTCATACTCCAGAGCCTCCATCTTTCTGGGCTCAGGATTAAGCTCCATGGAGGAAACACAGTGACCATCTCCTGAGAGATGGAAATTGTGCTCAGGGACCCCTGAGACCCAGCAGAGTCACACATACCTGTGGGATGCCGTACTGGTCGATGACCTGCCAGATGTACCAGTCTTCTTTTCGAGACGTTTTCCTGAACCGGAAGGTTGTGACAAAGGCATATTCATCAGGAAGACCTTGGGGGAACACATCCCTGGGGAAAAACAGAGACAGACAATAGCAGCCTTAGCAAGGGGAGCAGGGAGTGGCAAAGGAAGCCCACAATCCCGCCAGGCGCCCTCCTCCGAAGTACTCCCGCCATCTGCCTTCTTGGCTGGTTCTTGATCTGCCTTCTCAGCTGGCACTTGCTACCTCTTCCTGAGGTCAGCGGCTCAGTGAAGCCCTTAGTAGACCACTGCTATGGCCCCCCCCTTGATTTTCTCCTTCCTGGCCGTCAGATCTTTCAGATGCACCCCACAAGCTCATCTTCTCTGCCTCTCCATCACTATGAGAGTCAACAGTAAATGCAGAGAGGCCATTCCCCCAGGATCGAGTGCAGAGGAGACTCCCAGCCTTCACCTCTCCCTGCCCCGCTCCTCACAAGGCCAGGCTGGGATGTCATGTACTGCTTGGTTCCTTGTCCCAGGTGTCGAGATACTGTGGTCTCAGTGTGTGTGTCCTCTCCAAATTCATGCACTGGGACTCTAACCTCCTAGGTGACAATATTAGGAGATGGGGTTCCGGGGAGGGAAGTAGGTCATGAGGATGGAGCCCTCCTGGTGGGATCAGTGACCTTATAAAAGAGGCCCCACCGAGCTTGCAACTCCCTTATGTCATGAAGTTACAGGGAGAAGACAGTCATCTATGAGGACCTGATCTTGAACTTCCAGCCTACAGATGAGTGAGAAATGAATTGTGTTGTTTATGAGCCACCTAGACTATGGCACTTGGTCATAGCCGCTAGGAGGGACTAAGATATAGGTCACCCTCCTCTTCCCCAGGCCCTGCATTCAGCCGGGCTGTGGGACCAGTCCCTTACTGGGATGTCAGCATCTCCTTGCAGCTCCACAGCAGCCGGTCATGGCCTGCCCTTTCCCTTGCACACTCAGGTCAGGATGAAAATTATTAATTCCCTACTTGAAGGGCCAAGTCATTCACCGAGATCCAAGCGCCCATCCTTCTGTGCCCCCTTCTCCTCAAGCATCCTCAGACCCGCCGTCCTGCATCTCTACTCACGTCATGGACAGAGGCGTCCCATCCTGCCACTCAGGCCAGCACTCAACCCTCCAACCCACGAGACTTAGCATCCCCAGCTCATACCTGAACAATCTCTCTCTTCCTTGCTTCCTCCTCCTTCCCCCCTTTGCCAATAGGGTTACGAAAAATGTTACCTATACACAATCTCACTTCCTCGCCTCTGCCCATTTACTCAACTCATGCCCATCTGGCTTCTGCCCTCTGCTCTCCCTACATTTTCCTCATGGAGTCCCCATGAGGTGGGGAAATACTGACAAATTCCTGTACCTCTACACCTACCTACCAAGTAGCCTGCAGTATGGAAAGCATTCTATCAATGCTGAAGGAATGAAGAACTTTGAAAACGTCCAGTATTCTGGTTCCATGGAGAAACCTTTCTCACCCCATCTCTAGTGCAGGGCCTGGTTCATTCTCCTGAAGGGGCATCCTAGACAACACTGATGTGGCCCCTGCTCAGTGCACCACAGGATGCCTCCCAGCATCCATGGCCACCCCCCACCTGCTAGATGATGGTACCATTTCCTCTACCCGAGTCATGATTAGAACATGTACCCAGATACTGCCCAATTTTGCAGGGGCAAAATTTCCCCAGGTTGAGACCACCAATCTATCCTGGATCTACACTGTATTAGAATAAAACTTAGCTTACTTTTCTGTAGTGTTTCTTAGATTCAGGAAATTACACATGTGATCTCATTTGATATAGGCATCTAAGCTTCAATTATGAAGTAAATATTTGTGGAGGACCTAATGCAAGCTCAACCCTGAGTTTTCGTATTTATCTCACTTCTTCCTTGAAAGCACCCCTCAGAAGGCAGGTCCATCCTCGTGCTAGAGGTGAGGGTGCCTAGCCTCTGGGTTAACGCGATGCAGCAGGGCAGATAGAGACCTGGTCTACATTCCTCTTCTCTTAAGCCTCAGCTGACTGCACCTTCATTCATCAAACTTAGGCATGGTGGAGCCAAATCCTGCCTGGGGGCGGAGGGCTGCTACTGGGAGCTACATGGCTTTGACGTCTCCATTGGAGGAGGCGGACTCTGTCTGGCCAGACAGCCAGGAAGGGAAGTGGGAGGCGTCTGGGTTCCTGGTTCTTAGATTTGCAGATCCTTGGGGAACCTTCATTCGGCTATACAACCTGTGGTCAAAGATTGGTCCTATCTGATTCTCAGTTCACAGATCCAACCTGGGGGCGGGGGGCTAGGTATTCAGTGACATTCTCTACACTGATATTTCACCAGGACTGCATCCAGGCAGAAGAAACAGCTCATCACCCATAGTGCTTGGGAAACCCCAGTCACTGCCTATGAGGGAAGAAGATGAGGAGCCACCACCTCGGTCCCCAGGAACAGGCTTGTAGCCACACAGATATTTCACTTCATTTTTTTCCTTCTTACTTACTTAGTGAGTCCAAGTGTGCTATTGTTTTCTTCCTGAATGCACTTTCCTCTTATATTTTTAAAAGCATCCACAGACACACACTCATGTGTGTATATAAGAAAAAGTATATATCTATGTATACACACACACACACACACACTCTAAGAAAAAGTCATTATAATCAAGGGGATACTTTAATAGAGAACTAAGAATAGAAAATACCTTAATCAGATGCTTTCCATAAATAATGTAGCAGATGATGAGCTAATAGAGCAAAGGGCGACGTCTGCTTCCCATCAGTGGTGATAGCTTAAATAAGTTACTGCCTCGTTTCAAGTCTCAAATGCTGTACCAGATAAATGAGAACATGCCAACCTTGCTCACCCCATTTTGTTGTAGTGAGAAATAAATCAGATAAGATGTGCAATATACCCATCACATGTTAAACAAGCAAAGAAACATAAATATTAAAAAAACAACGTCCCTTTACATTATGAATAAAATTAACTGGCAAATTGTACGTGCATACGTACGTGTGTACAAATTTCAAAGCACTAGAGATTAAAGGGAAATTTTCTTTCTTGAAATATCAGAGCTTTGTGGGTTTGATTTTGTGTCTGGAGTTTTGCCGTTAAAACAAATGGGAAACTACATAGAAATTCCTTCTTAGGGCAACCCTCAGCGTGACATGAGCCCAAGCCCATTATCTGGAAACTGGATCCGATCCTGTGCTCCGTAGAGTAGTGCCTAAAGCATCTCGCTATTTAGTCCAGTGTCTCAGGAGAACCAGCCCTGGCTAGCAGGTGGGAGGGGTCCACTGTGAGGCCCTTCTGCCAGATTTGGGTAACTTTTGCTTTCTCTCCTTTGTTTAGTTCTTTCTCAATTGCATTCTCCTCAAATGTGAACTTGCATATGATTTTTGCTGTTGATAAGTAGTGTGGCTGGTGGGTTGCGTCAGGGGGAGGGAAGTGAGAACGGAGCCTGGAGTCCGTTTGTCCTTGTGTACACCAAGGTCGCATGGGACCAGGTGACTAACAGCAGCATGACCCAGCATCCCCGTGCCGGCTGTAGAGAGCGATGCTCAGTGTCAGGGAGTCAGCTGGCCGTGACCCCTGCCTCCTTTTCAAGGTGAGAAAGTGAGGCTCCAGGAGAGGAAGTGCCTTGCCTCATTTCCTTTCTGTAAAACTGCTCTCGTGGAACACAGGCACTGTGAGCCAGGGATGAGATGACAGGATGCCTGGTGCATGGTCGGCACGCAGAGGACGTTCGCTGAGCTAAAGGACAGCAGGCATGCAAACTCTGTTGCCTGGTGTTCCAAGCCTCTGAGCCAGCCAGGACCTGACAACCTTCATTCACCGTTGCTTCACTGATGCATTTGCTGGGCACAGATCCACAGGTCCCCTTCTCTGGGCAAACTTGGTTCCCTCCCAGGACTGCAGCAGAGATGTCCAGGGACCTTTTGTGAGGACCAACTGCACATGTGATTAGCGAGACGAAGGTTTTTCAGGTTTTGTGCAGAACAGGTTGCGAGGAAAGCCTGACTTGTCCAGGAGCTCGGGAGTGCGACCCTTGGGAGCATACAGTGGAGCCCTACTCCCAAGGTAGAGGGGACAGAGACACCCGCAAAGGCACGGTGGCGGGAGAAAGGTGCCTGTCAGCATCACAGAACTCAGCGACACGGGGTGGGCGAGGGAGGGCTGGGGAGAGTCAGAAGGAGACTACAGAGGCCCATGGCCAGGTCACCCTGGCCCCTTAGTTTAGAACACTTGAAAGAAATTAAGGAATTCTAAGATGGAGGAGAGGTGGCGCAATGCAACATCATTTTTGCTTCCTAATGACCTGTCGGCAGTGAGGAAAATGAAGCATTCATTGCAGTAACATTTTCAGCCCTGGCCTGGAAACCCGGGGGATGTCACAGATGTGGGACAAACCTTTAAAGCACATCTTCTCAACAAGGCAGGAACATTCGTCTGGGGTGGGAAACACTGAGGCACACTGGCATTGGATAATGTGAGGGCCCAGGCCCCCAGTCAACATGAAACTGGTCTCCATTAGCCAAACCATTATTTGCTTCCGGGAGGTGCCATGTCTGTGGTGTAATGCAGTGCCTGACCCATAGGGGGCACTAAACATACTAACCACGAGTGTGTGTTATTAAACAAACTGATAGGAAAACACAAGTATTAGTGAATGGTTAGTACCAAATGTGTATGGAGAGATGAGGGTAGGACCAGAGAACTATTAAAGTCAATGATAACAGAAGGGCAAAGAAACAGGTTGGATTGGCAGGCCAGTAGGACCTCCCGAGGCAAGGCTAAAAAAGGCCACCCCAGTACAGTACAGTCTGTGCATGGCTGTGGCTTGCTAGTCCCTTTCCCGCCCTTCCCAAGGCATCCAGGCTGGGTCTGGAAGAAGTGACCACTCACTCG
This sequence comes from Glis glis, assembly GCA_004027185.1. NCBI lineage: Eukaryota > Metazoa > Chordata > Mammalia > Rodentia > Gliridae > Glis > Glis glis. Next base: position 1,563 of record PVJS01012123.1, on the reverse strand, counting down.
GTCCTCTGCACCACGGGGAAGGATCCCATCCGCACGTAGGAACTCTGTGCTCCGTTCTCTCTCTTCCCCAAGATTTCCTTCACACTGAACAAATCCATCAGGTCGAACCCTGTGCAAAGAGAAGAGCTGGGAGTGAGTTGGGTGGAGGAAGAGCACAAGAGAGAGGAAAAGCTTGTCAGTTCTGCAAAGGCCACCTGCCCACGTTGCCCCAGGAGGACGGAACTGCAGGCGAGCTGCGCAAATGCATGTCAAGGAGAAAACAAACAGAGGTCATGAGACACGAGGGACTCCAATCCCAGGAAAGAGGCACAGGGGGTGCAGGCGTCGGCTTTCCTACTAGAACACGAAGCCCAGGAAGTCCTGAGTGGGGCTCGAGCACAAGACAAATGGAAGGCATCTTGGGTGTCTCCCCCTGTGGGGGCCTGGCTGTCCCAGAAGCCCACTTCATAGCTGGGTCCCCAGCAAACCCCAGTGGAAGTGCCTTCCTTCCTGCACCCACAGGGTTGCCCTTCGTTTGGGTTTTACGTGGATTATAGTTTGGCAGCTTTTAAGTTCCATGGCTTAAAGAAACATCGGAGGGAAGAAAACCATCTTTGTGATGTTGCATTAATGGAAGGTGTTTCTGCTTGGGTTGATTTACTTTGCCCTGGGAGAGGACCTGAGAGTCACTGTCCACGTAGAGTAAAGGAAGGGGCCTGGGCTTGGAGTGTGGACTGGGCTTAATCCTGTCAGTCACATATTTGTTTGGGGCCAGCAAGTTTCATAAGGAGGGCAATGATCCAGGTATGCTGGATAGGGCGTTGTGACAACTCTATGAGACCCTGGACATGCGCTGCTCAGCAGATGAGAGGAAGCTCACAGGGCAGGTCTCTTGCTAGGGTTTCTCACCACCTCCACCAGCACATCCTCAGCTCCATTTCCTGGCAGTGAGATGCTTTTACAGAATTGTCTGGCACAGTCTGGAAGGCTGATGGGTTCTGCAGATCTGGTCCTTAGAGGAACCTGAAGATAATACTCGTTCTGGAGGCCGTCAGCATGAAACAATGCTGACTTGAATGTGAGCCGCGGGGACTGGGGAAGCTCTCAGCAGGGTACAGGGAGGCCAGCCGAGGGCAGGCACCAGGTTGTACCTGCTGTCATCCCCAGGGCTAGCACAGCTCTCGCCATCAATGGCACTTGACCTATGAGACTTTGGGGAGAGTCCAACATTCTAAGATGCTGCCTTGAAAAACAGAAAATGAGAGCCGGGCGTGGTGGCGCACACTTGTAATCCCAGTACTTTGGGAGGCAGAGACCGGAGGATCCGGGTTCGCGGCCAGCCTCAGCTCTCGCTCTCTCTCTCTCTCTCTCTCTCTCTCTGTACTTAGTGAGGCCCTCCGCAACTTCGTGAGACCCTGTTTCAAAATAAAGTATAAAAATATAGGGCCGGGGGTGTAGCGCTGAGGTAGAACACCCCTGGGTTCAACCCCCGGTACCGCAAAAAAAAAAAAAAACAGGAAATGAACTTACAGAGTTCACAAAGTAATGATGAAAGCCTCTTCTTACCACTAAATTCCATCCAAG